>CAJVPT010004200.1:0-13881 GCA_910592055.1 Acaulospora colombiana
TTGAAATCACATCTTCAGAAAATATATGTATAACATAGTTGAAAAAAAAATTGTTCATCACTACAACTTTCTTTTCTTGCAAATATTGTCTTTCAGACCTTAGTAATTCAACAGATATGTTATACATATGGATAAATATTCCACTTTCTCTTATCAAAAGATACCTGCAAACATTAACATTAATAAAGTTTTAAAAATTAAAAACTTAAGTTTAGTTAAAATATATATCCTGCAAATATTAAGGCACCTTGATCTAATTTTTTGATTTTTTTGACAATTGGACAACTTGTCAATATAAAACAAACATGTTGATAATTGTGCTTCTCATGAGTTCAAGTATATCAGGACTAATATTATTTTGGTATACAGCTAGTATTACCTTGTTGGAGGCTTTATTATAAACTATTATTTTTTTATTTTTTTTTATTATTATTGGAAGACATAAGGTAGTATTGATTGCAGGTACATAAAAAAGCAAGAGATTGTTTTTTAAATATCTACTTTTCTTTTATTTTTTTTCTCATCATAACCAGGAAGGAGATCAAAATATATCATCTTTACTGCATATACCTCCTCAAAATACTTTTGAGTTAATAAATTTTTCCTGATTTGTAATTTAGTTAAGTTAATGCAGTTACAAAAAAATTGTAAAAATTTTAACTTATAAAATTTTTATGGATTTTTTTTTTTAATTTTTTTGCATTATTAATATCAATCCTCAAAGTAGTAGCAGCATTTTTCAAATCATTATTATAAGTAATCAAGAATCTTGAAAAATCTCTCCACCAGTTGACCTGATATTGTTTTATTGTTAATAAACTTGAAAATATGTACAAGTATTTTTTATTATATTTATATTCTGATAAGTATTGATGTTAAAATCAGAAATAATTAGATAAATATTCAACAAGTGAAATATTGGTTCATTTAAAAATGTAGCATATTTTATTGGATCATTATATTTTTGTGATACAAGAAAATGGAGAGCAGCAATAAAGATTTCTAAATTGAGACATTTAAAATTAGCTTAATATATATAGTACCCTGCTAATGCAAAACAAAAATTGACAATCAAAAATAGCCTGTTATCAATAAAATTTTATATGCTGGTCTAGGGTTTCCCACTGATAACAAATAGTATCAATTGATACCTGCAAGTAGCATTTAATAACAAGCTTGCCTGTACTAGTCCAAGATTTCCACTGGAGACACAAAACACTCTTGTTGCATCATTCCTACCTCAGTATTGACACAGCAAAGGCTGCTAGCCCAGGATTTCTCATTAGAGGCAACATCAATATTGCATTGACACTTGTAAGTACTATTATATATTAATATGGGCCTGCCTGCACTAGTCTAGGTTGCTCATTAGAGGCACATAGCATACTTAATCAATACAATGCATAAAGGTATATTGATTTAAAAATTTTCTCCACTCATCCTTTGAAGCAAGAAATCAATAATTTTTTATCGTTTTTCAACTTTCATTGACTTGATCTATGCTAATTGAATAGAGTCATAATCAATACTGATAGCAATAAAGTAATAATAGGGCATTATAGTATTAATAAATGTTGCTTACTTGTTTATGATATAAACTAAAGACTTGTAATCAATTACAGCTGAGATTGAAAAACTGGAAAACGAAAATAGAGATTACAGTTAGTACTAGCAGTAATAAAATAATAGCAATAGCATATATAGTTTAACAAAGTATTGCTTACCTGTGACTATAGAATGTAAAACTTGTGGTTGACTATAGATCAATAGTTGAAAGACTGCAAATCGACAAAGTTAAAGCTGGCTGTTAAATGGTTAAATAAAATAAAAAATAAAAAAAGCCAAGTATATGTCAAGAAAAAGCTATAACAAGTCAGTAAAAATATAAGAATAGCTAGTGTGTTGCTTACACTGGTCGGTAGAAGAAACTGTTTAGTAGCAATAATAAAATCAATCACAATTTTTTTTTATAAATCAATCACAAATTTTTTTTTATAAATCGATCATGTCCAATTATATATCTCAGATTTTATACAGATTTATATTCATATTTGTAATATTAATCTATCATATTATCAATTTTTAACAATTACAATTTTTAACAATTATGATGCTTGCACCAAGTCAACAATTACATTACTCCTACTTGTAATTTTAGTATTTATGATAACAATATTTGCTTTGAAATTATCTGTTTTAACAATTACTTCTTCAATAAAACAATTCTATTTTTAAACTTTAATAAATATAACTTTAACAACTATAATTAGAGCCAATAAGGTTTTTATTAAATGTTATTTTATATATAAATAGTATCAAAATTTATATATCAAGTAAAATTTTAATTACTGTTTGCTAAAGATCCTTGCCATCATAACTTTAAATACATGTATGTCCTTACTGTTTTATCTAAAAACCAGTTTTTTTTATCAGTAATTAAATTTTTGCTAGTCGAAAAAACCTGTTCCATAGGCACACTAGTTGCAGGTATTGCTAAGTAATCATGTACAATACATGTCAAATATGAAAATTACTATTCATTTATTTTCCACCATTCCAAAATATCTATTTTCTCTGTTACCCGAGGTAATAAAAAATATAGCAGTAATTTATATTGATTTTCTATATACCATTGCTTGAATAATTTTGCCTTAACTATATTATATGTCTCTCTCATTTCAGGGACTTTTACAATTCTTGAATTTAATTCTTCATATGCTTGAAAAATATTATTAACATCAAAAAATAAAAAATAGTTAATATTAGCAAGTTATATTACTAATAAGTATTAATATAATAAATATATTTACCCTTTTTTTATCTCTTCAATTAAATTTTCTCACCTATTTTCAACAAAGTATTCTATTTTAAATCACAAATCTAAAACAACTGCCAGTGTATAAATTTTATTTGTTTTGTTGTAGTATTCTAAAATTTTATCCCGATATATTTTTGCTACTTCTTTAATATTCAAATTAATCCTATCATTGTCAATGGTATCTTCCAAATGGTCAATTAAAATATTATATAATGGAATTGTAATAGAAATTATTGAATATGTTGCTGTTGATACCATTGTAATTGCTTTATGAAAATACTCAAGAAATTTCATTATTTGTTCAAATATATTTCAATTACTATTTGTAAATCCATATTTTTTTAATTCTTGACTTGACATCATAAGATATTCAATTGTCTACAAATATACAGTAAACTGTTTAAATTATATTAAATGAATGTTAAATAATATAAGATAAACATACTATTTTTAGCTGTATAGTATATGCAACCATGTTATATGTTGAATTCCATCAAGTTTCTATATCTAAAATAGGTTTTAAAGTTTCTATTTGCTGATTTTTGCAAGCATCATTTAATTTTTCTAGCTGATGAGATAATGATCATATTTTTACAACCAGTTTTCATAACTATATATAAATAAATTAGTAAATATAAAAACCATATACTATATATACTGTATAAGCTTATTTGTTTTAGATTTTTTTTTCTAATATATTTAAAACTTCTTGTACACTTAAATTAATAACATGCACAAAACATTATAAATAGTTTTCTGTTATACTAAAAGATATTGCTTGAGTTTTACTCCACTCTTCTATCAATTTAGCAAATGTAATATTATTTATAACAATTGGTTGTAATTCCCAGAATCTTTAAAATTAAATAAACTGTTTTAGTCTTATATTATATTTATTTTAAATATATAAATAAATTTATCTTTGTTTGGACCTATAGATCAATAGCATGGTGATAATGCTTCCAGGTTACAATCACAAAATCTGTAGTTCTATATCACTTAAAGACCAACATCAAAAATTACCTTTTGATCAGGTTTTACCAGTTATCCTATAAAAGTCAACTCAATTATCCAGAACAAATTTGAAATCAGGTTAGGCTGCAGGAAGATGAAACTTCTGGCTTTCTGTCAATCAGGGACTGAGATTTACAGTTGTACTATCAGAAGGATTGTATGAAGAAAAGCTTTTAATCTAGCCTATTATAGATACCCCAAGACCTCCCCTGTCCTGGCAGTCTCCAGAATCTCCACTCTCTTAACTCAGGATATCCCAATCTGATACTCCGCTTAATTGAAAATCAGTTAATAGGAACTGATCTGATGTCACAAGTGATGACAAAAAAGGTAACGTGCCTCCTTCTGAGATCTGAGTAAATAATATCTGGGAATATTGGAGGGTGTTTTATATGTTGTCAGGTATACACAAAAAAGGACTAGCTTAGTGAAACAATAAAAATTTTGTAAGCTCAATACTAACTAGTCTAGTCTTGTCATTGATGATTGTGTATTAATCATCTGGCTCCTAGGTAGGTCTGTCCACTTAAGGAGTGGTAGTAGGTCTATCTAGGACAAATCACAATAGGTTATCATTAATCTACATGTATATAGGAATATATAAGTTTGTATAAGATGATTGATATCATGCTAAGGATTTCATTATCCAGACATTAAGTTAATTCTTAATAAAAAGTTCATATTTAATACCAGTTGTGGTTAAAAAAAAATAATAATAAATTGACCTTTATTTGAATCAAAAAATTTTTTAAACATGATAAAAATGCTTCTTTAATACTTTTACTTGAATAGGTACCCCACAGCTATATAAATTCTATTATTATACTTTGTATTCTTCAACATTTATTGATAAAATGGATAACTATGTTTAAAAATGCTTTTATTGAAACTGATATTCAAAATCAAGTATAAATGAAATACGGTTTTCTATTTCTTGCAACATCTTTTGAATTTTTTTCTTAATCATTTAAATAAAAGTCCATTATATAAGTCTTAATAAAAGTAGCTGATAGTATTTTTGTATCTAGTACTAATGTTTGTACGAAAGCAAGGAAAGCTGATTCTTGGACAACTGTAAAAGGTTTCTGATTGATAATGATCAATTGAACAAGTTTTTTTTTTATTTTTGTTGAGTTGTATATTTACTATATATAAATACAAAAAATTAATGATATTTTTTTAAAAAATTTAAAAATTATTTGAAATTACCTTCGTTTTAAAAAAATTGGCAATTTCAGTGTTACTAATTATTATATTTAATTTTATTAGATGAGTTTTTTCAAGATGTTTCATTAGATTAAAAGTATTGCCTTCACTACAAATATATATCATTCTGCAATATTCACAGTTTGCCTTTTTATTCTCTTTAAAACTTGCACTCCTTATAAAGTGTTTCCATACTTTACTTCTAGAAATTGTTGAGGTAACTAAGATTGATTTCGATGGATTGTTTATATTAATATTTTTAATATCAATATTGTCATAGTTAGTTAAACTGCTACTTTTATCATATACAAATTGTATGCTATCAAATAAATTTTTATATTCTATTTTTAAAAGAATAAATTGGTAAAACCAAAAGATATAATGAAAGTAATTAAGCAGCAAAACTATAATATCACAAAAAAATGATTAAAAAATCATCAAGAAGAGCAAGTATTAAATTTTTTTAACTTGCCTTTTATATTATTTTTTTTTTTTAAAAAAACTATTTTAATTTTCTAGATAGTTCAATTTTAATTTTCTAAATAATTTGATTTAATTTCCTAGATAGTTCAATTTTAATTTTCTAAATAGTTTAATTTAAATGAAATTATAACAATTTATATGGACTGGTGTATATCTTATTTGAATTATATTGGATTTGATCTGAATCTGATTTGAATCTGATAATTTTGTAAATTTAAAATTCAATTCAATCTAAATCTGATCAGATTAAAAATTTTGAAATTTAATTCGATATAATTCATATCTGATTCATGGATCAATTGGATTCAAATCAAAATTGTAAATACTATACTATACTATGAACCCATAGGTTATAAGTAAAAGTTAAATAATTTATAGATATTATTTATTTATATAATAAAAACAAGCAATATTGATCTAATTGCAAGTTAAAAAAAAATATTAGTCAATTATCTTTAATAAAAATTTATATTATAAACATTTTTTTTGTATATAGTTAAAGAATTAATAAAAGAAGTTTTTTTTTTTTTTGTATACTCATAGTTATACTAGATTGTTAGTTTATTAATTAATTGAAACATAAGTATATTTTCATTCAAGCAGTATAATATATATGATAGCTAAACTATTATTCTAATCTAATTAACTTGTCATAAGTATAATAGTCTCTAAGTTTAACCATGAGAACAATATTTTGCTCTACAGTGTTTTTATATAAAAACTTTTCTAGTCCACTGCATTATTGCCAGTAGATTATTATCACTATATGTCTCACCAAGCCTTATAGTTTTTATTTGATTTATTCAATAGATAAGAATTACTGTTATATATGCATGTATAGACAAAGAAGAAAAAAAAAAAGGGTGGTAATATATCTATTGTATACATTCTCAAATAAGCATTATGTATATCAATTATTATAGTAAACTATTATATATATGGCTAAATATATTGATTATACTATATATATAAGTACCATTTTTTTTTTACATTATATTTCTTTCTACTAATCCTTTGATCACACACAAAAAAGATATTCATAAGAAGTCATTATACTTCTTGACTAATAAAGTTTTATTACCCCCTTTAAACCAACTTTAAGAACACTTCAAGAGCCACTCACACACCTTTCTTATACTGTTTATATTTCTCTTCTAACAAAAATCAAACTTCTGTAATCAAAAGTCTGAAAAGTATCTTTTCTACCAATGACAAGAAAGTTCTAAAAAAAAGAAGAACTAATACTCTGCTACCTATCAGGCTTATAGTGAAATACTATAGAGTTGTTTTGTGGTAAGAGAGCTAACTTCCCACTTTCTTCTCCATTGTGTGAACTCTAATAGAGCTCTTTCTCAATTTTTCTGAAAAATTTTGTCTACCACAATTTGATTTTGAATTTTAAGTAGCACAAAGTTTCTCATAAGCTAATTGGCTCAGCAGAATCATATCAGCAAAAGAATATAAATAAGCTCCCATTGATTATTCCACATATTTGAATATATTTTCTTAACTTCATAAGAACTTGGAGTCTATCATAAGTTCTAAGTCTCTGATACAAGTGGATACAAGACATGCTACTGATATATCTTTGGATACAAGAAAGAGTTAATCCAACCATGGTAAAGATCATAAGAGCTCAATCAACTTTTTAAAAATCAGAGCCATCTATTCCTAATTGTATGTCAAATAGGTTCCTACTCTTACTGCTCAGAAAAGTCCAACTGGAAAAAGTGAAGAAGATAACTAGGAACACTCAATAGTAAAGCTAGTATACATAACAAATTAAGAAGTTTTTATTCTATTTTCAAAAAACCCCAAACTGGAAGACTAGAAGGTTAACACTATTATATCAATTGAAACTCAAGTTTAAAAATGTCAGTAGTAACGTGTGAGCCAGCTGAATAATCTGGAAGATCCTTGTTGATTGCTAATATCAATGATAACCAGCAGAGTACATCAACCATGAGACTAGGTGTAATTCTTTTATAAGAAATTAAATCTGAAATATATTGCACAGATGGATAAGTATACTCATATTTAGATAGGAATAAGTTTAATTGATGATATACCAGAAGACTTTCAAATCATTCATGTAGACACCAATATATCACCTAGGTCTTCTTGTTTACTTTCTCCCCACAAATCTTAAAACTGTAAAGTCTTTTTCTTTATTTTTATCTTATTTCTATAAAGACTCAGTAGAAGCTTCTCCAAACCATAATTAAAAGGGAAATCCAGAAAACAGAATGGGTATTTGCCAAGAAACATCACAGTTATCTTTTAAATATAGTATATGGCTACTTCTTTTATTTTTCTTTTATTTTTTTTTAATAATATCAGCACATTCAATAGAATGCTGGCTTTTTTTTACAAAAAGAGTGCAATAAGTCTCGAAGTAGTTTTAGCTTATCAAATTCTTTATTTACCTCTAAATATATATCCTGTATACGTACTTTGTACATTTGTATAAATGTAATTTGAAAATTAATAAAAATTAAATATAAGCCCATTAAATATAAATATATATATATATATATAAATATTACTTCAACAAAAAACTGCATGATTCTATTTTAATTATTCTCCATACATTTTTATTGTAAACTAAAGTATGTAGGTTATCAAGTCATCAAATACAGTATTTTGAATCCAGTAATTTGATTCTTTGGAGTAATCCACAGATTTCTTTTTCTATCAAGGCCTCTCAATAGTTACATCAGTGAGTGGCACAAAAAAACCAATGCTTGGTTATCAGTGATATCCTACTGGTTTAGTGATATACTCTTGTGTTTATTACTCTGTTTCAATATTTGCATAACTAGATGATATCAGGATAATCTTAGCCAATTTCAGATATTATAGCTGAGTATAATTCTTATATAGACCATACTACTCATTAATAGGTATTTTATTTCCAGAATACCTTATGACAAGTAACTATATTTGAAACTGTCAATTAGATATGGTTAGACCAACAGATGCAGATTTTACTAACTTCAAACATTATTACTTGAAAGATTTGAACCTATATCTTAAAATCAGACCTATGGAGTGTAATCACTGTATTATTGACCTATAGATCTAGTAAAAATTTTATTTTTATTTTTATTTTTATTTTTTTTATCCTCTATTAGGCTAATTATGTGTACTTTATTAAACATTAGTATACTATACATGTAAAATGAATCGCTAAAGCTAAATCTCTAATTAACTCACTCGTCTTAGTTATTACTACTCTAAATACAACTTCGGGAGTAATTTATCACTCCATTAGTAGCTCAGGTGAAAACCCTTCCAACTACTAATTTTATTGCCTGCAGATCACTACTGCAGATCTTCCTTATGAGTTCTGACAGAAGTTAAAATCCTAACTATCTTATTCCATACTTTACTTCTTCTAAAAAGGTTTGTTTCAGACCTTCATCTTCAAGTTTTTCTTCTTCTGGTATGGACCTTTTCATAGTTTTAGTCTTGTTGTTCTGATTTAATGAACTGGCTGACCTTCTTATTTTGTCTTTTTTATGGATTCCTTGTATTTGTTCCCACTCGATCATTCTAGAGCACCTTTTATTTCAAATTTTCTTTCGAAATTGATTGCAAATCTTCTTCTGTATCTTCTCTATCCATATTCAGGCTTCTTTACCTATTCTTTTCTGGCAGGATCTTAGATTTGATATTTTCAATATTTGATTTCTTCGTATTAGTCTCATGCAGAAGTTTAGCATATTTTGGCCTGTTTCTTCAGTCTCTTCTATAAGGCTGGCTATATATTTGTTCAATTCTTCTAATTCTACTCTGTTTTCAACTAGAAGCCTTATTTCTTTCTCTTCCATCTCTTTTCTTCTCTTATGCAGAAGTTTTCGAAAGTCTTTTAGAATGCCTTTAGCTTCTTTATTCTAAATTTCTTGCCATTGGGTTTTGTATGTTGGACATTCTAGTAGGTGTTCTATTGTTTCTGCTTGCTGTTTGCATACTATATACTCTACTTGTTTATATAGGTCTGGTCTTCTTATAGCCAATTTGGGAAGCGTTGGTAACTCTTCATCAATTAGTTTAATAAGAAACTTCTTTCTTGAGAATCTTTAAAGGAGATGTTCCAAGTGTGATCATTCTTCATCCTTTCCCATATTAAATCCTATATATAGTCATATTGATCTATTGGTCTCGAATCTGTTGATTTCATTTGTTTGAAATCCTGTTTTGTTTAGTCCATTGATAAGTTGTAACTTTGTTATTTATATTTTTAATAAACTGTCTTATGGGATTATCCAAAGTTATTTCATGCCATTTGATTTCGGTAATAATTTTAGATGAAGTAAGATTCTTCCATTCAATCATAGAAAGTATTAAGGCTTCCTTTTCTAGAGTATCTGCTTCTTTATTGTAAGGGTCATTAGAGTGTGCTTTGACCTTGATCAGTTCCAAATCCAATTCTTTTTTTTTAACAATATCCAACATTCTTGCTCACAAAAATCAGTTCTTTTCTTTTAACCATCTTCTGTGAGTTCTTCTGGGATCCTCTTTCTCTATTATTTTCCACTTGGCAATATAGGCTTGGCTGTTTGTAAAAATCTTGATCTTGTTGTTTATTGAAACAACTAATAATATTGTGACTATTGCTACTAGTTCTGATCTAGTAGATAATGGCCAGTTACCCACTCCCGTTTGGAACTTATTTTCTTTACCCTCTCTTTCTACTTGCACTTATGCTGCTCCCATCTTCATTTTTTCATATCCATGGTCGATAAGAGATCCAAATAGTAAAATATCAATGTTTCTTTGAACTGTTGATTCCGTTAAAGTATTTCAATTAAGTGATCTTGATATGCTTTTTCTTTTATATTATTTTTAATAATTTGTTCTCCTCAATCCTCTATATCTATTTGACTTACTCTACTATTCAGATTGGATTTGTAATTATCTTGGATTGTTTTTTCTATTATTCTTTTCAAAACTATTTTAGAACTTGAAATATTTAACAGTTAGACTCTTCTCGTAGATTTCCTTGTATTTAGATAGGAGACTTCATATGTTCTATTTCTTTTTGTCTCTATTATGCATTGATTCTTCATATTTTTACCTTCTGCACATTCCAAACATTTCGTCAGGCTGGTCTCCTGAGCATATGGAAACTCAGTACACTTGATGTGTTCTATTTGTACTACTTGCTTAGTATCTTCTAATCTTAGCTTTCCCTATATTATTTTTTGACACCTATTACTTGTTACTACTCAGAGTGTTTGTCTTTTATTATGATCTGAATTTATCTTTATAATTATTGGATCCTATTTTGACCAGTCTTTTTTCCAGAATTTTGTGAACTGTCCTGAATTTTTTTCTTGTATACTCCTTTCTATCACTAGATACCACTCTGGAATGGGTCCCTTACTGGTTTTCTGGATTAGTTGGATCATTTGCCATTTTTTTAGTTCTTTAGTTTCATAGGTGATCAGCTGATCTATATACATCAGCTTATTGTTTCTAAGTGATGGTATGGCTTTCGTATATTTATCTGGTGCTAGGTACTCTTTGATTGGGCAGTTACCTTTGTTCTATTTGAAAATGTCTTGCCATTTTCAGCTTTGAAACCTTATCCCTAAATTTTTGACCAACTTCATTACTTGAAGTGTAAAGTTACCTCTATCTGGCATATGCTCTAATGATTGCAAATTATATAGTTCCTAGTATTTGACTTGTGCTTGTTTTATTCTGATGATTGTTGTAAGTCCTGCTGGTCCTGGATTATTTAGTCTATTGCATAGTCCTGTTATTTGACTTTTCTTTTATAGCATCTAAATACTTTTTAAGTTATAAATTTTTGGATAGTATACTACACTGTTGGATATAGATCTACACAAGTTATTCTTGTTTTTAAGGAGCTTTCTATATGCCATGGTTAAAGTGTTGCACATTTTACAGGATAGCATACTATGTTGCATGCAAAATTCTATCCTTGATATCAATACCCTATTTAAAATATAGAGCATTTGTTTGTCAGTCAATCTTTTATTCTTTAGGGCTCGTATAATTATGCTGATCTCTCTGAGTATTTGCTCTTTTAGTTAAACTGCTGTCTTTTGATTACTAGTCCAGATCCTCAAAAATCTTGTATATTTAGTTCTATCTAGCTCTCTAACTGTTTTACTATTGATTTCTGCTTTGGATAGTGATTCAGGTTATTAATAGTAACTAGTATTGATTTGTTACTATTAATTCAGAAGTTATTGGCTTTATAAAAGATTCTTGCTTCTTCTAGAATCTTTTTCATGTCTTATTTAGATCTTGCTACTCATGTAATATCATTCATAAAAGTAATAGCTGCATGTCTAGATTTCAATTTTTTATTGACTCCTTCTCCTTTTAGGCTTAAATTTCAGATGACTGATATTTAATAACTCTTTGTTTCATCATTTTGAATTTTACACAACAGAGAATTATAAAAATTTTTCCACATTAAAGGTAAAATAGTTTCTCCTTGGTCAATTCCATCTCCAGCTATTACTGATCTTGTGAATCCATTTTCAATTATAATTCTGAATTCCCTATCCTGAAACAGACCTATTATAATCTCAATAAACCCTTCTGGAAGTTTGATCCTTTTCATCATCCTTATTAACATATCCAAGCTAATTGTATTATAGGCTTTGGCTGTATCTTGAAAAAGTATCTACAACT
The DNA here is from genome assembly GCA_910592055.1 of Acaulospora colombiana. Lineage (NCBI taxonomy): Eukaryota > Fungi > Glomeromycota > Glomeromycetes > Diversisporales > Acaulosporaceae > Acaulospora > Acaulospora colombiana. Next base: position 12,197 of record CAJVPT010004200.1, read on the forward strand.
CCTTCTTATTTTCTCGTGCATCTTCACAGATGTTGTTGAGAATCTGAATCAGTTCAGTAGTACTTTCTTCTGGTAGCCCCGCAAAGTTCAGCCCTCTTGGAACATTGTTGAGCTTGCAGATATTTTCTAATCTATTTGTTAGAATTTTGGTGAAACATTTTCTTATAACTTCTAATAATACAATAGGTCTTATATTTATAAGATCATATTTTCATGGCTTTGGTTTTGCTATTAGATAAATGTGACTTTGTTTTCAACCAGTGGGTTTTATTTGCCATTTTAGAAAAATGTTTACCATTTTTCTTAAATATTCTTTTCCATCTTGATCTAGCCTTTTTAACATTTCATAGCTGATTTGTGATTTTCTGAAGCTTTGTTATTGGAAAGTGTTCAAAGTGTTTCACTTAATTCTTCTTGTGAAATAGGATTTAAAAGATCTTTATATCTCCATGCCTTGATATAATTCTTAGGATTATATTCTTATTTTCAGTCATTAGTGAGATTATTAAAGTTGGCCTCTTACTTTCTGAAGATTTCCTGATAGTATCTTCTAACTTCTTCCTCAATTTTACTCATTTTGGTCGTGATATATTTAGATCTTTCTTTTTTAACTTTAACCCTATCCAAAACTATTTTAATACACTCTCTTTCTATTAGTGAGTTTACTATTTTCTTTTGATTATTTTGCAGGTTTTCACATCTTTGTTCTAAGACTATTTTAATTGTATCTCTATCTTTTTTACTTCGAGGTTTTGACAAGTAAATTTAATATCTTCTATTGCATTTTATACATTTTTTTTCAATAGTATCCATGAGATATTTGGAAGATTATATTAGATACAACAGTTTTCAATCTGATAATTGGAATTGTGAGCTCTGTTATGTTTTTCTATGGCTGCACTAAGAATCTGTAGCTTGTCCAAGTTGTTAGAAGACTCTGCTTTTTTAAAGAATGTCATTAATTGTAATGCCTTCTGAATTTAATGAACTCTGGACTATGTCTATAGTGCTTATTTCTTGAGGTTTATATGTTTTTGGTTGCAAGCTTGTTAAAGGCTACCTTGCTAACTAGCTTTTCAAATGTCTTCTATATTTTATTTACTTGAACTTTTCTTATGTTTTCTTCTAGTTCTTCTTGTAATAAGGGGTCTAATATTGTTTTGAACTTATGGTTCAAACTGTTATCAAATGTTTGCCATTGATCTGTTGTTGACCCTTTTATATCTATTCTTTTTTCCCATTTGATAGGCAATTTGTGAATCATATTTCTGATGAAAAAATTGGTATTATGTAGTGTCATTATTAGCATTGTATGATCACTATTTGTGACTTCCTTTATGCTTTGATTGTCAAAATATAGGATTGGATATCTTGTTAGACCTTGTGATATCCATATGTAGTCAATTTGGCTACTACTTGTTGCATCTCATCTTGTTGGAGTTTTATTTTGCCTTCCTATACTGCTTGTATGTCTAAGAAGCCCCATGTATCAAGAAAGTTGAATAGAGGAATTTCTAGATACCATGATGGTCTGAATTTTGCTTTGAAATATAATATTCTATCTTCTGCTGGATTGTATACTGCATTGAAATTCCTCATTAATATTATATGAAAGCCTTGTCCATGTTTATTCTTGATAAGACTTTTCACTTTCTCTTGAACTTTTTTGCTTCTTTGCTTGTTTG
>CAJVPT010004201.1:0-13877 GCA_910592055.1 Acaulospora colombiana
TGTTCTATTTGTCCGATTTGTCCAGGACAAACAATGCCAATCTGTAATACAAGGAATATTCTCAAAGATCTGGGACCTAGATGATAAATTAGACTTGTTAACTGGATAATTGATACCGAGATTGTCACAAGGCTTCAGGATCTTCATAGGACAAATTTCTTATGGTTTACAATGTGTAGCCAGGAAGAGAAAACAATAGAACACTTGCTAGAATGCACAGCTTATATGACTCAATAAAATGAAGCATGGCAAAAAGGAATAGAAAGGTTTTGAAAGGATTTGGAAAGCTCTTAAAAGAAAGGAAAAATGAATCAAAAAAGAAAGAGTTAAGCTTATGAATAAATGATAGAATAGAAATAGAAAAAATTGACAAACATATAGCAAAACTAGTAAAAAGAATCTCAGAAACCAGTCAGAATATAATTAGCTTCTGTATAGAACTATTAGAGGAAGAACTAGTTATCAAAATAGCAAATTTGATATGTCATAGCAAGATAATTGTAAAAAAAGCAAGAAAATGAATAATGAAGATGAAAGAAAAAGTATGCAATCACTTCCAAAAGAAAATATGAAATGAAAGATATAAAAGAATAATTGAATAGGAACAGAAATCAGGAATCCACAAATATTACAAGATAAAAAGACTATCATATTCACAAGACCAGAAAAGAAAGAACTAAATTATAGAAAGTTGATCCAGTAAGAAACTAATATATGAAAAAAAAAGAATTAAAGACAAGAAGTTGGAAAAAATCCTATTAGATGAAATAAAATATGGTTTGAAGTAGTAGGGTTTTGATCTCTGTCAGAGCTCAAAAGAGTAATCTATAGTAGTGACCTGTGGGCAATAATATTAGAAGTTGGAAGGGTTTTCACTTGAACCTCTAACAGAATGATAAATTACTCACAAAGTTGCACTTAGAGTGGTAATATAATTAAAATGAATGAATTAGTTAGAGATTTAGCTTTAGTGTTTCATTTAATATATACATTTAACAAATATTTAATAAAGTACACATAACTAATCTAACAAAGGATTAAAAAAAAAATTAAAGAAGACATAATACATGCATAATTCAAATAGTAGAAACCATAACAAAAGATAAGACTAAAGCATTAAAAGTAATTAGAATAGCAATATATAAATTTTGACAAACAAAACAAGAAATATAAAAACTTAGATATGACATTACAATTGATTGGAAAAAAAGTCAAAACATAGGCAAAAGCTAAAGCCTCAGAAAAAGCAAGTCAAGTATAATACAAATAACTAGCAAGTAGTAACACAAAGTCCAAACTTGCCAATAACACAAACTATTAAGAGCCTTGAAGCAGACCTTAAGTCTGAATGAGCCCAAATAGATCTTGAGAAATACTTAAAAGACAGATTTGAAAATTTTTATATAGAACTAATCAACGTTATAATAGAAAATACCTTAAACAATAGCTACTTTCCTTTATTTTTTTTTTTTATTAATATTAGTACTAGTGAAGTCTTGATATTTTAGTATCTAACAAGGTGGACTGTAGCAAGTCACAAGGTTTCTAGTAATATAATATCAAGTTATAGTATTTTTTTCTTTAATAAATATATAGACTCACAATTAAATTTATGTATATAAGTATGTATTAATGAATTAATAAAAACTCAATAGCAAGATTTCACTAGTTAAAAAAAAAAGCTTTTTTATTACTAATAGAAAAAAATTATTTTATTTTTTATTATTATAAATCAAATTCATTTAAAGAGAAATATTAATAAAAAATAAAATAATTTTTTTCTATTAGTAATAAAAAATAAAATAATTTTTTTCTATTAGTAATAAAAAATAAAATAATTTTTTTCTATTAGTAATAAAAAAAAATATTATTGATTTTTAAAAATAAATTTTTATTTAGTTTAAGAAAAGAGATAAATCTTTATTTTTAAAAATATATATATATTTTTAATAGCTAGTGAAGTCTTGTCTTGTAATTTTTATTTAATCATGGATATTCTCTTATATACATAAATTTGATTGTGAAAAAATATATTTATAATAGAGAAAAAACTAATGACTTAATATCTTTTAAACCTTGCAACTTGTTGCAGTTCACCCAATGGGTGAATGTTAGCATGTCATGAGTCCCTGATATTTATATGAAAGAGTGAATTTAAATTGAAACCATTCTGTAATGTATTCTTTATATTTAGATTAGTTAACTCTATATAGAGTTGATTAGAACTAGGAGCTCAGGCCCTTATCTCCTGCTTTGCTTCTTTTTCTGATTTCTTCTTGATCCTTCTATTCTTGTTTCACTTTATCTTCTTAGAAATTCCTTGTGACCTTTTCCATTCAATCACCAGCTTATATTTCAGCTTTCACACTTCTTTTTTCTTATCCCAAAAGTGTATTGTGATTGCTTTTATTACAGTTTTTGTAACCTTCATATCTCCCACAATTTCTTTTGCTATTCTCATCATTCTGTGTATAATTTCTTCTTTTATTATGTTTTTCTATTCTATTTTGCTTGTCCTGTCTATATTCCTTGTTTGTATTGATAGTTCAATTGATTATTTTTATCTATTTTATATCTATTCTATTTGTTTGTTACCTTTCACTCTCAATGCATATTTGTTTGTAAGGAAGGTTATATACTTCTCTATTAGTCTTGTTTTTTTTTTATCCATATATAAAGGAATGAGAATTCCTTTCTTCCTGTCTCTTACAAATTATACAAGTTGGACTCTTGTATAGTTGTAGTCTTCAGTATTCATGTTTATCCATATTGAGTGTTCATCTAGCCATTTTTTTCATTTGAAGGTTCTATCTCTATAGTCCTTTAATAGGTTTGAAGTGATATTATTTTGGATAGTATTAGTATCTGCATAGTTATATTTCAGTTTATCTCTTTGACCTTCTGTCTTGAAAGTCCTTTCTGGCTGTATCTTAAAGTTCTTCACTTACTTGCTTATTTGGTTTTGAGAAGTGTTTTTTCTACTATTTTTAAAGATAGATTAATGAAGGACTGGTTTCATTTTAGTGCTATTATTGCACTGATAGTATTTATTTTCTGGATTTTTGCTCTATTTTGTACTTATCTAATATCATGGTTGCTGCTAGTTTTTCTGCTATCATATTTCCAGGATTACCTGAGTGGCCCTTGATTTTCATTCATATCACTGTGATGTTTTATACTATAAGCTCCAGTATTGTATTAACTAGACTCTTGTTTGAAGTCTCTGATACTTAGTTCCTCTTCCCTTTTCTTGTTCTAATCTTTTTTATTGCATTGATCACACCTTGACTATTTATGATGATATTTATACTCTTGTTTGTACTTATTGTATTAATCGCTATAAGTATAATTGTCAATTCTGTCCATATTGAGGATTATATATCTTGTGTTTCTACTTAAAACCTAGTAATCTCTATTTCCTGTTCTGTTTGAATCACTCATTCCATTTCCATTCTACTGTCTACATTCTATTATATGAAAGAACTGTCTATATAAATTTGAAGATTAATGTGTGAGCTATCTTTTGCACTATCTGTTACAGTCTTATAATTGTTCTTATCAGTGCCTTAAGCTTTTTTCCAATCAACATCTTTGTAATAGATACTGAATCTTAGCATATTGTGAGAGAGGGGTACTTGGTATTTATGTTTTGACCTTTTCCAGGGCAAGCTCTATGCCTTAAGGAGAGGATTAGAGTTTGTTGATATATGGTTATCCTGTTCTATTTTCTTATGTCCTAGAGATACATTCCTTTGTACCTTTATATTAATTTATTATATTAATTGTTAAGTTATAATGCACTACTATTAATCCTTGTACTGACTTCTATATTCTGGGTTGTTGATGGAGCAGCCTTATATTTATGAAATATTTATATTTGTTCCTTTCTAGTTATAAAATTGACTAAAATCATTTGATTATATAGTGTTTTCTTCTTTCTTGTTAAAATTGTCTTCTGTCTTTCTTAGTTGCCAGCCACTTAAACATTCATTGTTTCTGATATAGAAGTACTGTATATTTAAATGGAAGCTATTTTTACTTGAACTGTTGAATTCATTATTGTTTTCTTCATCTGACTTTCATTATAGTTTGTTTCCTTGTATTCTTTGTTCTTGGCTAGCTCTTTTAAGTTTCTATATTATAATAGTATTCTACCTTGCTTGCTGAGTCTAACCCTTCATTGTTACTAGGAAAGGAATCTTATTTTGATATTATTTAGTAACTGATCATGAAAGAGAATTCCTCTATGTTTGAATGAGTTTCTATACTTGTCATAGCATTCCTTCAAGACCATTTCTTTGATTATTATGCCTTCCTTCTTGATAGACTTTCTAAACTATGTGTATTTCACTGAAACAAAAGTGATCTCTTGAAGCTTCAGCATATTTAAGATATAATTTATCATATTTTTCTTTTTTTTTTGATTCTTAAAGAAAGCTTATCTGTTAAGATTGAAATGTTGAATCAGTATTTGTTCTGAATATGCTAAAGTCTAATCTACTGTGATTTCATTAAGGTTATAACTATTGAGTCTATGGAATAGGCTTTTTCTATACATAAGAATCTGTTTATCACACAAATTAAATATTTTGTATTTAAAATCCATATGGATGATATAGTGTTAACCTTAATTATTAGTTATATTTTCTTTTGATTATTATCTATAGTTCTTGTCTATTGTATTACACTAGTTCTATTTTTAAATCATATAACACATATGATGCAAGGTGTGTCTTATTGATTCATAGTGTCAACCTATCCAATAATTTCCAAATCAGATCAATAGATGAAACAACTATAGCAGTAATCCACTTTAAGTTAAGGGAGAATACCTTAGTTATGGTATACTAAAGTTGATAATTCAAGGATAGTAGAGGTTACACAAACATGTTGAAAGAAGCTTTGGATAATTTAGTTTAATTAGAAGGTTTATTAGAGATATATAATGTCAAGGATAAGAGAATTCAGTAGGTAAAACCTTGGGTCAACAGCTGGCCTTTATATACATAATTGAATATTAATTATTTGATGAACAAAGTGACCAAAGTGACCAAATCTGCCGTATTTGCCAAAATAGGCCAATATGCCAGATTTGCTCACTTGGGTAACCTGCTAGCTGAATATAGATAAGATATGAAAATTAAATAATAAAATTAAATAATGCACTATGTCAATCATTACTTTGCCCTAATGATTGGATCTAACCTATGAACCATTGAGACACACCTTACATCACATGTGTCACATGATCTAAAAATAGAACTAAAGTAATACAATAGACAAAAACTATAGATAATAATTAAAGGAAAATATAACTAATAATTAAGATTAACAATAGGATAGATTCAATCATTAGGGCAAAGTAGTGATTAATATAATGCTCATTATTTAATTTCATTATTCAACTTTTATATCTTATCTATATTTAACTAGTAGGTTACCCAAGTGAGCAGATCTGGCATATTGGTCTAATTTGACAAATCTGATAGATTTGATCACTTTGGTCATCAAATAATTAATATTCAATTATGTATATAAAGACCAGCTGTTCAAGGCAATTGAACCAAGGTTTTACCTACTGAATTTTTTTATCCTTGATGTTATATATCTCTAATAAACCTTTTAATTAAACCAAATCACCAAAGCCTCTTTAAAAGTGTTTGTATAACCTCTACTATTCTTGAATTATCAACTTTAGTATACCATAACTGAGATATTTTCTTTCAACTTAAAGTGGATTACTGCTATAGTTATCCTATCTATTGATTTGGAGATTATTGGATAGGTTGACAAATTGGTGGTGACTATGAGATTCACTAACTCTTAAACTATTCTCTGGAAACAATTAGGAAGCCTTGCTCAGTATTGGAGGTATTTACTTGAAAAGTGATCAGGAATCTAAAGTCTAGCAAAGGGTTTGAATTTTATTATATGAATAGTTTAAAAAACCACTTTATTACAAATAATATACATGATACTTTTCACAAAACATATCCAAACACCAACATCAATCAAATTTATCCTTTCTATATTAATAGCTCTTGTTTAATTTGTTGTCCACCTCAGGAACCTTCTTCTACTTTCAAAAACTTTTTGAATTGATTCCAGTTGAATTCGTTACTACTTCTTACATACTTGTAACCCAATATCATTTTAATCAAACTCTTACACTTCTACTTTTTATTTTGAATTCACTACCATCAAAAAATTAATTTTTACTATCCGATACACACATATTTATTCCTTTGACAATATTTATTTAAAACTCTTATCTGCTATTATACAATTCAATCTCTTTATTGTTGATCCTCTTGAACCATCTAATTTATCTGCTGATTGTATATCTTGAATGGCTTACTTTTTTTTTAACTTATCCAAAACTTACAATTATTTTAAAAATCTTTTATTTTTTGACGAACCCTTACATTTTGAATCACTTTTTAACTCTTTTATTTCTACTTCTTTTTTATCTTCCATTCTATCTGCTATATCTACTTCTCTTAATAATATATATACCCATACAATTATGGCAATACCCAAGAACATCTATGATTATTTTGAACAACATCTTTTGCCCTCACACTCCAATATACTGTGAGAAAAACCCTTTTCTGGTGATGGAACCTAGGATTTTATCACTTGGTTGACTTCTTTTGAAAAGGCTATGATGGTTAATCAATGGGAAGGCAAAAAACTGATCTGTATGCTCAATGTCTACTTTCAGAATGAAGCTGAGGAATGATAGATAACATATTTTGAGGAAAATAACACTGATGCTAATATCATGAAATGAAAGGCCATCTCTAAGGAATTCAAACTACTGTTTTGTACCCAGTAATGGATTAATAAATGAACATGTTACCTTGAAAAACATAGACAAGTATCAACTGGATCTGTGACTGCTTCCCATGCCACTTTCAAAAAACTTCTCAAAAGGATCAATATTGAATGTAATATAAGTCCTAGCCAACAATTTCACTATTATATCAGGGGATTGCTACCATACTTGGCGCCAATTGTTTCCATGAACAATCTTGATAGAGTGACTGCTGTATACAAACTTGCAAGGGCTTATTAAAATGAACAGGACATAAATAATGATGAGAAATCACACATTCTTAATACTAACTCAAGGAATTTCAAAATGGCTTCTTTGAAATTTGAAGACCCTATGGATGCTATTACCAAAAAGTTTGAAAAACTTTAATTGAACTTGGTTGAAAAATTGGAACTTCTTTCTACTCAAGTAGAAAAACAAGGCTGTCATCCAAGGCAACCTACCTTTAACTCTATGAATAGGACTAACTCTACCCAACTTGTTTATTTCAGGTGCAATGAACCAGGACATCTGGCCAGGAAATGTATATTTGAAAAGGTTCAAGCAAACTCCTCCAAGTTTAGGAAACCTTTGAACTATTTCACTATTAAGGAATCTAAGAAGAAGTTCAATGAATCTGAATGTGAGGAGGAAGTCTACATTGATCAGCACAATCAACCTTATACCACTAATAGGAGAGAGTGAAAGCAAAAGCAAAAACAATCAGAATCAAATAAGGAATTAAACCTATATATCAGGAAAGTTTCTAAAATTCCACCAAGGGAAACCCATGACTTTGAATCTGAAGTGATTGCAATCCCCTTTATTGCCAAACCCAAAAGATCCAAAACCAAAGTCCAACCATCTATTGTAAACCAATTGCACAACTATGACATCTCTAAGGATATTCTAAACCTTCCTGCTAAGGCTACTCTGGGACAAATATTGCAATATCCCAATCTGCACAAAAATTTGATGAAAATTCTCAAGTGATCTAATATACCTATTGTTATGGGTCACGTGGGTAATGCGATTTATGTATAATGGTTTAGAATCCAAAAACCTAAAAGTTTGGCATGAAATATTGAGTGTCACAAGGTAAGAAACTATAAATAAGGCTCGGGTACTAATAAGGAAACTGTGTGTAACTGAAAAGTATAGAAAGTTTAGCAAAGCTTAAGGTTAGTATAACCGATTATAAAGTAGATAGCCATTGTTAGATAGAAAAGTATAAATAGCTTGCCAATGTATACCAAAAAGGCAGAGCTGAATGTATTAGGAAAAATAGCCCTCATTGAGAATAGAGATAAGAGTTAGTGATATATCAAAGAAACAGAATGCAATAAAGAGATACTTACCTTTGGCCAAGTTAATCACTACACCTCTGCCTTCTCTAAGTGTTTCTTTATAGGAGACATTCTCTTCTTTGTGTTATTTGTGAGTATTCTTGAGAAGTCTAGGTTATGCAAGGCACTACAAATTAGTGACGAACTTGCTGGGATAGTCCACGACACTATGGAAACCAATTATCTTATCTTTGATAACCCAAGGAAAACCACAGCTGCCAGGTGCTATGTACACATCAAAAGAAATTCTGTGATAGCAATTCTTGACTCTGGTGCTGCTATCAGTATCATAACTAATAAACTCATGAGGAAACTTGAATTGGAAATTGATACCAAGTCCAAAACTATTGTAATTACTGCCAATGGTATATGAGCCAGGGCTTTTAAACAAATAACCGTATTGAAAATATTTATTCAGGATTTGACTGTACCAGTGACCTTGCAAATAATTAAGTCACGTGAGGAGACCCTTCTTCTAGAAACTAATTGGCTGGATCATATTAAGGCAAATTGGAATTTTGAAGACCATACTCTCTAAATTATCTATAAAGATAAAACAATTGCATAGAAACCACTCATTATGCTGATACTTCTCCACATCTTTCACAAGATAACAATAATTATGAGGATAATGAAGATGAACTTTTGAATAACATTGAATATGAATCTAAAAGTAATTCTAAGGAACAGAAGGCCTACACGTCTGATCTTGTTCTTGAATCTGAGGATAAAAACTCTACCATCTTTCTCTCTAACTGTCCTGAACCTGAAAAACCCTCTCTTGAACCATCTACTGGAATCTTAACTAAGAAACAACAAGTTGAGATTCAACAAATTCTATCTAATCATAAGGATATCTTTATTGATTACATCTTCAAGGAAGGTCAAACAAGTAATCTAGGAAGAACCATAGTGGTTATCTATAGCATTAATACTGGGAATACTACTCCAATCAAACAGCGACTATATAAAACCTCACCTGACCAACAGGAATTCATCAAAAAGAAAATTGAGGAAATGTTGCAGTGAGGAATCACTAGTCTTACTACTAGCTCCTGGTCTTCTCTTGTTGTTATAGTGCCCAAGAAAAATAATAAGCAGTGCTTCTGTATTGACTATAGAAAACTCAATACAGTTACTGAAAAGGATGTCTACCCCATGTCGATTGTTAATAATCTTTTGGAAACCTTCAATGGTACTCAATAGTTCACCTGCCTTGATCTAGCAAGTGGATATTGGCAAGTGGCAATGAATGATAGGGACAAACACAAAACAGTATTTACAACAAAATATGGCCTATATGAATTCAATATTATGCCTTTGGTCTTTGCAATGCTTCTGCAACTTTCCAGCAACTAATGGACAAAGTATTGGCTTCCTACCATGGCAAATTTGTTGAAGTTTATCTTGATAATATTACTATCTTCTCCACCACCTTTGAACTTCACTATCAGAATATTCTTATTATCTTAGATATTCCCAGGGAAACCTCTCTGATATTGAATTGTGAAAAGTGTCACTTTTTTTATCATAAGTAAAATTACTTTGTCACATTATTAACTACAAGAGAATCCAACCTGATGATAACAAAATTGTGAAAATTAAGAAATTCCAAGACCCACTACTATCAGACAATTGAGAGGATTTCTTGAACATGCCTCTTATTATAGAAAGTTTATCAAAAACTTCTCTTCCATTGCCTGTTCTCTAAATTCTTTCTTGAAAAAGGATACATTCTTTGAATAGATAGATGATCACTAGCAAGCTTTTGAAACTTTGAAATGACTTTTAACCTTATCTCCTGTCTTGAGATATCCTGATTTCTCCAAGGTCTTCTATTTTTATCTGATACTTCTGAAACTAGAATTGGTACTGTTCTGGCACAAAAGGATGGAAAAAAGGAGTATGCAATTGCCTATACTAGCCATAGTCTCAACAAAGCTGAATGAACTATTCTATCACTGAATTGAAATATTCTGCAGTCATCTGGGCTATTGAACACTTTCACCAATATCTAGGGACTCAATACTTCTTCTTAATTACTGACCACTCTGTTCTGCAATAATTAAAACAACTGAACTTAAAGGATAACGTACAAGGTGGATACTCTTTTTGAAATTCTATAACTTCACTACCAAATACAGAGCTGGAAAAAAACAAAACAATGCTGATGTCATGTCTAGAATGTATGATGTAGATAAACCAATCTTCTACAACTCTAAGTCTATATCCATCCAAAACTAATTCAAAGTTAGCAATTACAAGTGAAATCTGATAATAAATAATATCCAGCCCAGATAGTCAGTGTCTTGGACAACAATACAATCTATCTTATCAAAATGGAATTTCAATATTATCATTCTCTCATAAACTATCTTCAATATAACAAATTACCTAACACTTTTGACAACAAACAAAAAAAGCAACTTATCTCTAAAGCATAATACACCAAGTGAAAAACTATCAACTAACAAAAAAGATCACCGCAGGAAAACAAGGAATCAATTACTCCATGTAATTCAAAACATAAAGTGGAACCAATCTTATACTTACTATACAACCATCCCACTGTAGCACATCTTGGTGTAGACAAGGTCTTTGAAAAACTACATAATCAATACTACTGGCTCCAAATGTTAAAAAATATGAAGTATTAAATTAATATCTATGATCAATGTTAACGATGAGGCAAATTCAGGACTCCTGGACCCTTACGCTTAATAACAGTTGGTGATCCCTTCTTTAAGATAGGTATTGATATTGTGGGACCCCTTCCAATCACAAGCAAGGGAAACAAATATATTATAATTACAACTTACTATTTTATAAAATGGCTAGAAGCTGAAGCAATTTTACATGCTACAGGATAATAAGTTGCAGATTTTATTTATCAAGTTATTATTCGCAGACATGGATGTTCAAAACACATAATTTCTGATCATGGAACACATTTTAGAAATGAAATAGTTGAAGTTTTATTGGGAAAATTTCAAATACAATATCTTTATTCTACCCTATACCACTTACAAACAAATGAACTAGTGAAATACTTCAATAGGACTCTATATAAATCTCTAGCAAAAATAACTAAGGGAAAGGAGGATTGGAATAAATTTATTGCATCAACACTATTTTCCTATTGCATATCAAAACAAGATTTCACCAAATTTACCCCCTTCTATCTTATGTAGGACCGCAACTCTCAAATGCCCCACATGGAAATAAATGAAGTAATGGAAAAAAATATCTTGACCCAACTCCACCAACTGACTGAAACCTTGCCAACTACTCAAGGAACTACCCAAAAAATATTCTGAAAGCTTAAAGGAAACAAAAGGAGAGATTTGACCTGAAGTTGAAAAAGCCAAGGAACTTCAAAATTGGAAATAAAGTGTTAGTCCATGAATATTGAAAACTGAAAGGAGGAATATACAGTATAATAGTGACAGCCCCTGAGCTCTTATCACTATTATAGCTGGCCTCAGGGCTCTCAGCGATTACTATATAATCCCAAGGTGAAGTATTTATAAGTGGACAAGTGAAAATATGAAAATGAAAACAAAAATCACAAAGCTCAAGTAAAGAAAAGGTTCTATTCAAAAGAGCAGGAATAAGAACACCCAACTGGATCAACAGGACACCAGCCTGGCCACCCTTTACCACAAGTTCTGGTTTTCCAACTCCAACTCTGTGACCCTAGTTGTTATGAAACTTCTGGAGACCTACCACTTTACCTTCCCCTCCAACTGATGGATTTCTTCTTGATGGTCAGCCTGGGATCACCCACTATAATGTAGTTGTCTCTTCAAATATTTGACCCTTTCTTGAATAGTGATCACAGTTGCCTACAAAGGATCCATCCTTCCTGAGCAAGTGAGTCTTTGTGCTTTAGCTACTCTGGTTTCTCTTGGCATAATTATAAAAGAAATATGAGAAATACCCGACAAACCAATAAAAATTCTCATAATATATAGGGGAATATAGATAATTGTACTACTCAACAATTATATTAGGAGCTCCACTACCTACCAGTTTAAATCATCAAATATTATCATACTTGTGCAAAAATTATCATGACTACTATTCAGGACCTAATTTTGGAAGATCTTCTGGTTACAATTCCTGAATTTGTGCAAGTAACCCCAATATCATATAATTTATTTCAGCCCATTGAAAATCAGGTCTTGCAAACATACAGGTGTATGTAACATGCTATCCACATGAAAAACAGGATTCTCTCCTTGGTCTATGCATACTATCTGGAAGAATTATTGAAAGGAATTATCAACCGATTACAACAATTCTATTTAAACAAACACTTGACTAAATATCATCTTATTGGATGCCGTTGTACTTATGGTCTCTTTGAAAGATCTGGGATTGAGCAAATTTGAAGAACAAGATATACAACTTTGACCATGATTACCAAGTTGAAGTTTAGTGAATATCAACTCCTTGTGAATTCTTGATTCATAAAACTCAATGCTTAAGTAGGGGGAAATGTTAACCTTAATTATTAGTTATATTTTCCTTTGATTATTATTTATAGTTCTTGTCTATCATATTACTTTAATTATATTTTTAGATCATGTAACACATATAATGCAATGCATATCTCATTGGTTCATAGGGTAAATCCAATCATTAGGGCAAAGTAGTAATTGACATAGAATGCATTTTTAATTCATTATTCAATTTTCATATCTTATCTATATTTAGCTAACAGGTTATCTAAGTGAGAGATCTGGTATATTGGTCTAATTTGGCAAATCTGGCAGATTTGGTCACTTCGGTCACTTTGATTATCAAATAATTAATACTCAATTATGTATATAAAAGCCAGCTATCCAAAGCAGTAGACCCAAGGTTTTATTTATTGAATTCTTTTATTCTTGACATTATATATCTCTAATAAACCTTTTAATTAAACCAAATTCCCCAAAGCCTCTTTCAATGTGTTTGTGTAATCTCTACTATCCTTTAATTATCAACTTTAGTATACCATAACTAAAGTATTTTCCCTCAACTTAAAGTAGATTACTGCTATAGTTGTCCTATCTATCTATCTGATTTTGAGTTTATTGAATAGATTGACAATAATTAGAGATTGTTGCTGATAATTCAGTTTTGTGTTTAAAAATTTTGTTGATTTTACTACTTATATTGTTAAATTTCTTTTCTAATAGGACTAATTATTTAACAAATATTATAATACTAGAAAGAGAATATATTTGATTATATATCTCATTTGTTTGTATATAATCTTTTTTTATACTAGTATTCTAGTTGTAGTTTCTACTTCTCTTTTGATAATTTTTTTGATAGATCTTGTTTCTATTTTCTAATATCTATATCTCTAGGATTTTTATTGCTTTATGACACTATAGGAAAGGAATTCATGTTTAATTGAGTTTAATACTCTTCTTTCTTGACTTTTTGCTTGTGTTTATATATTTCAATAATGATTTCTTACTATTAACTTGAATGTTATTTATCTTGAAGAATTCTATTGCTTTGTTGAAGATTGTCTGCATATTCTCTTGGCTATTTGCAAATTATATAGTGTCATTCATATAGGCTGTTGCTGTGATTTCAGCTTCCTTTACTCTCTAACTGATTATCTTTTCAGGGTTTGGAGGGGTTAGATTAAGGAGAATTTTTGTTTTTATTATATATTCTATATATTTGTCCTTGATCTCTTGCAATAGAAGGTT
>CAJVPT010004202.1:0-13877 GCA_910592055.1 Acaulospora colombiana
GTTGCTTTTGTTGCTGTTGCTGTTGTTGTTGCTGTTGCTGTTGCTGATGTGATTGTTGAATTTGTGGGTGTAATTGTTGTTGTTGGGTTGATAAACTCTGTTGATTAGAAACGCCCGGTTGCACCGAGGGTTTTTGGGCCGCGGATTTCGTTATTCGAGGCGAGGATTTTATGACATTAGGACTGGATGCTGCCTGACTGATGCTTGATCTATGATGCACTTGCTGCTGTTGCTGTTGTTGAAGATGCGGGGATGCGGTGTAACTTTGATAAGGACTTCGGGCCTGTTGATGGGTTTGACTTTGTTGCAACTGTTGCTGGATTTGTTTTTGCTGAGATTGTTGGGAGGTGGTGGTCGATTGTTGGGGGGAGTAACCAACTCCCACATTTGATGAGATATAAGAAGTGCCATCGTGTGAATTATATCGTTGCTGAGCATTTTGCGGAGCAACAGCGTGTTGCTGTTGTTGCTGCTGTTGCTGTTGTTGGGAGGCATAGGATTGTTGTTGTTGCTGCTGCTGCTGCTGTTGTTGTTGTTGTTGTTGTTGTTGTTGATTGTTACTTTGACTACTCATCATATAACCACCATAAACCGCACTCCTCGAATGAGCCATGCCGGAAATGGTGCTGGTGCCATACATACTGTTTGTGTCCGACGATGTACGTTTGTTGATGATCGGATTATTCACCGAGGCGACCGACGAATGACCGACGACGGTCGAGTCGGTGATGCTGCTGATTGAGGTGCTTGGCGATGAGACCGGAGTGCTATTGTAACGTCGCGATTGCTGTTGACGTTGAATTTGATGATGTTGGGTTTGAGCCTGGGGTTGTGCTTGAGCCTGGTGTTGTTGTGACTGAGAATAACGGCTATTGATATTATTACTCAGGTATGTTTGCTGACCATTTGGTGAAATCGAGGTTTGTGCGGAGGGAGTGTTGGATGCCAGAGAAGACGAGGACACCATCGAATTTTCCATTAACGTTTCTGTGTCTAGATCACCCGACTAAACAAACGACATGCAAATAGCGGTCAGTCACAAGGAGAATAACGAGGGTAAACACCCGATTGAAACAATAATGAGGTAAAAAAAATATGAAAATATATGCGCATACGGTATCAACGTCCACACCGAATGAACCGAGGTTACTTCCATCGTTCACAATTGCCTGTCTCTGGAAACCAACATTACTCAGGGACCCCATGCTGGTAATTGACGCCATGTTACTCATGCCACCCAAACTGCTCATACTGTTGCTCGTATCCATCGAGTACAATTGCGGTTGCTGCTGACGGAGCAACGAAGACGCAACCGACGACGAGTTTGTGGGTGTGGGGAGAGCAAGCATACTACTGTTATGAGTGGCCGCATGTTGCGGCGTTTGAGCGGCGGGTGTAGGGGAAGTGTGGAAGGCAGCCAATGAGGTTATTGAAGGTGCGCCTAATTATCATCATTATATATATTATTATTTTGAAACTACATGAAGAGAAGAATGATCAATGAACCAGAACGTGATAACCTGACAATTTATCAGAATCATCGACGCAAATGGCCCAAAGATTGACAAGAACGAAGATGAACGTACCAATTGGGGATTGATGACTCGAATAAGCGTGGGCATCACCGCCCAATCGATTGGCAATCGTCTGTACCGGAGCTTGCATCCTACGAGATGTGGCTTGTGGTTGTTGCTGTTGTTGGGCGGACGTCCCAAACAAACTGGAATTCGTGCTCTGGGCAAAGTTACCGGTATTACTTCCGGTTGCACCACCACTCCCATAGATACTACTTGATAGCATACTATGATTAGCCTGAGAATTTGTACCACCGGGTGCACCCATATCTGTACTCCAACCCTTATGCCATGATTGAATGTGCGTTGGTTGTGACTGCTGCTGTGGCTGATGGGAGCTGACATAGCTGCTACGTAATTCATTGCTCATTCGAGAATTGTTATAACTTGACATTGGATTAAATGCATTGAACTGTGATGAGGTTCCATGCGCAGATAAACCCGAGTGCTGAAGGGCTTGCTGTGCTTGTTGAGGAAAATTTTGATTGTAAGGGTAGCCGCTCCTCTGTGAAGTTGGAGTCGTTTGATTGGGCTGGTTATACTGTCGGTTATACATTTCTTCGTTGATACACGTTTCAATATATCTTTGTGAAGCAGATCGTGAGAGGAAGACCGGTCGTCGAGGTTAGATCGTGGCGGTTTTCTTTTCAAACAAAAATTCTATAACCCAAGAGTAGATATGTTATCCTGTAGTTGGCAAAAATAACCGCGTCACACAGGTCTTCGCTTTCGGGATGAAAAAGAATTTTTTTTTATTCGTAGCGTCGTTTCGTAATGGAATAAACTCGCGCGCACTTTTTTTCGTCTCGCCTGATACTACAACAACCTATTGTATATATTGTTTACAAAATTTGACGTGTACGTGTCAAGGTTCGGAACTCGTTAGAATATAATAAAAATATATATATATATATATTTTTTTTTTTTTTTTGCTTCGTTTTGGAGTAAGGTAATAAAAAACTTGTATTGTTACAGTTGGTGGGGTTCTTTATCAGATATTAAGTATAAAAAAAAAAAAAAAAAAAAAAAAAAGTGAACCGCACCGTAATCGTGGTAGTGGATGGTGGGCGGTGGTGGTAGATAGTAGTGGGTTATAAAGTATTTTTATATATATATATGTGTATGTATATATATATATATATATATATATATGTATATATATTGTAGTATTAGTTGGAAAGTTTAGTTAGTATGAAAGGGTATTGAACAATATAAAAAAATATAAAGTTTATTGATACCTACACACACAGTAGGATAGAGTGGAAGAGTGGAGTGGAAAAAAGTTGTTTGTATATCGCACCAAAAAATAGATTTTTTCGCAATAATAACTGATTTTATAAAAAAAAAAAAAAAAAAAAAAAGAGACGAAGAAAAAATAATCAGTATAATAATAGGATTTTAATATTGCTGATAGACAGTGAGTGAACTGGAGGTAGGTGAGTATTGAATGAACCTACTGACTCAATAAAAAAAAAAAAGATCGTATTAAAAATTTTTTTGCTTTTGAAAAAAAAAAAAAAAAATACCGAATACTAACCGGACTAAATAAAAAAGACGATGCACAGTATAAGATATTTGTTTAAAAAAGTGCGTTTGGTGTGTACTCGTACTGTATTTTTTTTTTATTTTTTTATTTTTTTTTGAAAAAATACAAGCAACTACTGTTAGAATTTGAGAAATGAAGGTTATTATATGTGTTTGAGGTGAAAGCAGAAAAAAAAAAGTTGCGCACAATAAAAATAAGGGGTGTGAGTACTACTCATTTAAAGTTACACAAAGGGGCGTTTGTATGGTTTTTGTGTTTGGATTACGCATGCCTGATGATGCGTCGTTTCCCAAAACAATCATAACTTGATCACTTATTGTAAAAAAAAAAAAAAAAAAAAAAGTTTCATAAAATTGATATTCCATATCACACATAAATAATTCCTTGGCCCGAGTTATGCACCAACGCTGGTCAGATGACGTAGACCCGATTGGTATTCCGACCGGAGTTGAGTTTATTTATGGTAGATGCGTATATGGACTTATTTATTTTATTTGGTAGTTATTATTAATCTATTTAACTCGAGTGAATGAGCACGTAGCTTTGTGATTGCCAAGTGTAACTATAAGTAATAATAAACTACTGTTTTGAGAGAATGGCTTTTGTTGAATGAATTGATGATGATTGGGGTGATGCGACATTACACGACAGCATTAATGATAACACGAAGCGGGCGGTGCAACTGAAACATGACCCAATGAAAGGCAAAAAAGAAATTGGGCGGAGAGCACCCTACTTTATTTGTAAATGTCGGATGATAATAAAAGGCATACACGAGCCGTTACATTTGTTCTTTTAGTATCGTAAGTACACTATATTTGGCAAAATTGAAGTCGTTAAATTTGATGTGTAACATTGGAAGAATACTGTGTTACCCGCGGCAAGCGATGTGACTTTGAAGTGCGACCAATTTACTTTATTAAATTTATTTTGTTTATTCAAATAATTCAAATGTATATATATATGTATATTATTCGGTGAGTCCGAAATTTCTCACGTGTGAGTCACAACAAAACGGAGAATTTCTATTGAGCCGGAGGTCCGGCAAAAAGTAACCTAATTTGTTATTATTCGATCATTTTTTGTTGACGTACGTCATCTGATCAATATTCTAGGCGTAAGGTTGGGTTTAAAAAAACTTTCCGAGCATTCTAAGCATTGGCATTTGTTCGAATTAACATAATAACTTTAAATTTCACTTTTTGACCTTTATGGATAAAAAAGAAAAATCATCAAAGCTAACAAATATAATAGGCAACATTAAAAACATTTACACACAATATACTACAAGTAATAAATTAAATTATTTAAATTAGAAATTTAATATCAATATGATATATATATAATAACCTTCATAAAACTATACTTGTACAATACATATTGTATGGGTTTATTGATATCAACATAAATTATTACTATTAATGGGGGTTATCAATATTAGCTTTATATTATATAAAAAGATTTTGAATAAAAATTTATTGGTCATTTATAATTTTACAATGCTAATAATATTAATTAATAGAAAAATCCATAAAAATTAATACAATATAATGGAATTATATAATGTATCTTATATTTAATTAATCTAGTAATACACAATATCATTTAAGTTAATGTTTAATTAAGATGCAACGGTATGTGTAGCGCCCTTAATATTTATGCAAATTTCCTAATTTACCACAACACAATATTCCGCTTTACTCTTTGGCCAAGCGCTCGCTCCAAAAGGTTCCCAACACTCTGGCTCGCAAAATCCTCGGTAATGAAAACTCGAGATTGTAAATGTTAATGAGACCTCCTCGATTCTTTTGACATGGTTGAATGACATACCAAAAAATGACTCATTGATGACCGCGACCAAAAGTGCCATGTTCACGCGAAACGTTGAAAAGCGCGATAAATTGATTGACACGTATTATGCGTTATTTTGTCATCGCATTGTAATAATGCAAATGTTTGCTTGTTTGAAAAATCATCACAAAGAAATATGCTCTTAATTAAACCCCACTCTATGCGATGTGTTTCATTTCGCATTTCGTACGTGCCAACTGAACTGTTTATGTCATACCGAGTGTCATGCCTTATTGGAATTCGTACTATCAAAGAAAAAAATTTTTTGACTTCATAACCATTAAAAGGATATAAGATTCGGAAGCACTGCATAAAATGGCGACACGTTTGTACTCTCGGAACAATTTCGAAACTTCAAATAGCAATAGAAAAAAATAGATCGGAGTATTCGGACAACAATCGATTATCAAATCGACAACATCGAGCCTCTCAAACATCTGACGACATTGAATCCCTTTTCGGGGAGGGTATGGTTTACTTAAACATTGACTTATGTAGAATTTAGCAACGTTCCGTGATCCCCATCACATTGCGACATCAGCGTGAAGAATGAGATGGCTTGTCGGTTTTTCCTAAATAGAAACCGGGTGAAAGGAACACAAAAAAAATGATGTTGATTCAATACCTATGGTCTGGTTTCAATTTTTTCGTCTTCACTCACTTGTTCGTATGAATTCCATCTTTAATAAAGAATTCGAGTGCCCCACGTACGCAGTTAACGAACGTGCACAGATTTCTTTACTATATACATAAATGAATGTCATTCTCATGCCTGTAGCGTGGGTGGTATACCCAACGCGGTCAACAAGATTTGGCGGGCATGACCGGTTGCGTATAGAGTTGAATGATACTGCAGAATAGGCAATTGCGCTCATGTTCCACAGCAAAAATAACAATAGAACATCGAGTATGACCACCATCATATAGAACCGGTTTCAAACGAGTGCGTTAGTGTTGTTTACTATCGGCAATACATGCACGGCGTGCTGTGCTTGTTATTCATCCACCTGTTTGCTGCGTTCGCGGTGGCATCGATATGGTATAGTCGATGCACGATTTCATTCGATATCGCGTTTTTGGCAGTGAATTTGGAACGATCATTCAAGGAGACTCAATCAGCACCATTTAAAATCGGCAGATAATAGTTAAACAAGTATTTCTGACGTATTAGAAAGAGTCGGGATTATTTTTCATCACACAGATTTATCTTTCCCTCCAAAATCCAACACAAAGGTGCGTGCATACGTGTGTGCGCATGAGTAATCATAAATAACTATAAGCATTGTTTCGTATTCACTATAGGCATTATGCTGTATTTCTGATAAATTGGATGATTATTTGCAAGATATAAACTATTTATTGTTTTGCACGAGCCTGTTTCACTTCTTGATTATTATTATTGTTATTATGTGTACGTGTGTATATATACAGTATATATGTATATATCTATATATCTATATATATATATATATATTTATTTTTTTTTTTTGTTTTTTTTTTTTTTTGTTTGTATTAATTAATACCTGACGTATCTATGAGAGGATGGTTTGCAAATTAGGCAACCGGAAACTAGATTACTTCTCAAAATGGCAAGTTTGGCATATGATTTTGCTGGATCGCAGGGGGAGGGACCGAATTCTATCTTATCAAGATGAGATTCGCAATCCGAAAATGGTGCGAAGCGAGACGCGGAAATTGCAAGCGAAGTACGTAATCAACCATAGACAAGCTTTTCCCAAGAATTCAGCGAACTACGAGCGCATGTGTTATATAAGGCTTATATAATTGAGTCAATGACGTGCATACATAATGATCACACGAGCGTACGCAAATCTACAAAAAGAAATTTTATAATAAAATAAAAATTTTTTGAACGTAAAGATGGCAACCTCTTTGTCAATAATATAAATTGTGTCACGACATATATGCAAAGGAAATTATTTGTTACGTCCGGCAAATTCAGTGTAAACTAGTTAAGCCCTACACCTAGGATACTTCTACGCACTCACTATAATTTAACTATGATACTGTATATACTGTATATTAAAAATCTATGCATATGCTTTAAATTATTAAATATGCTATATTTAAAGTAATATTGTTATTGGATATTGTAATTTACTACTTTTAGGTTTTATATTGGATGTATATTAAATTATTACAATTGGATTTTTATAATCAATTGGATTTTTTAAAAACTTTAAATTATTTAACAACTACTTTTATTTACTATATCTAATTAACAAGTTAAAAAATAATAAACAAATATCTATGATATAATATAATCAAATTTAAAAATCAAATATTTTATTTTCTTAATAAATTGATATTCATTTTTATCTATCAATATTATCATCAATAATTTATTACTATAAATTATTTGAAAAAACAATAAATTCTTATATTGAATTAATATATCGAAAAAGAAGAAAAAAATTTTTTTCAATAAATTTCTAAAAAAAATCTTATTTAAATAAACAACTTCTTTTTTACGAAAACTTATTTAATTGAAATATTTTTTGATTTCAAATATTTTAAAACTTATTCATTAATCACTAAAATTATTATTATTGTTGTTTTTTTTTTAATTCACAGTCAAATTAATATGACATGTTTTTATTGTATATATACAAAAACTTAGGAAATGATATTTCACTTCTTTATTAACTTAAATAAATTCTTTAATTAATAAAATTATTGCTTATAGGTTATTATCATAAATCATTTTAAATTCTGTCTGCAATTAAAAATCAAACCATTTAACTTTATAATAATTTTAATTTTTAATGATTTCCATATACTTTTTTTCCTTATTTTTTTCAAAAACTTTCTCCTTCAAGTCTTATAAAAATATTAAAGGTTCTTTCTGCTCTTATATAATCTATGTATTGGATCTATACCCAGGTCTTTTAAATCTTTTATTCTGGTTAGTAATATTCTATTTCTTTTACTACTCTATTATTTTAATATAGCAGTTGTATCAGATATGTACCTTAAAATTTTTTCTCATTTTATGATAAAACTTATTGATTATACTTTATATGAATATTGACGAAATTTTAAGTTATGCTTTGAAGTAACTTTTTAAAAAGATGGTTTTATTTTATTTTATGTATTCACCAATAGTATTAAAAAGACTTTTATCAGATTGTTGAATTTTGTTTAGTTATCTACTTGTCCAATTATCAATTATAAGATGAACTTCTTTCTTATCTTTAATTTTTTTATGGATATAGTAATTGATTTTCTTTTTTGCTTTCTACCATATGTCTTCTTTAACTTTTTTGATAGTGGAATATTTGAAAAGATGTTTTAATGTCTCTTTTTGAAGTTCACTTATTGAGCAAGTCATGATAGTGTAAATATCTAATTTCTTTTTCTTGAGTATCTGCAGTACTGAAAATTTATTGTAGATTAAGTTAGTTAAAAAACTTTTATTTTTATTAACTTTAAAGGAAATCAAAAGTGTTAAATAGATTGAACTGATTCTAGAAAGTTATTCAATTTATGATTTTATCTTTTTGAATCCACAACTCTTAAATCCTTTTCTGTATTGTCAAGTCTTTTCAATTCTTTTTTTGTTAAATATTTTAACAAATTCTCTAATATTGATCTTTATTGCATATTCATTTCATATAACTATTGTAAAGACTTTTCTTAACTCTGGTAGTTAATTTCAGATTATCAGATTCTCTCATCTAACTTGTTTATCAAGTAGCTCTACTTGATTAATAAACTTGTTAGTCCCATAAGTCTTGATCTTTATAATTGTCAAAATAAGATCTTCTTTTTTACTAAATCTTTGATCTTACTCCATATTGGCTAGTTAATAATCTTTATCTATTTTTTTGTTGATATTTTTGCTTATGAACTGATAGACTTCTTGTCTTAACTGCAATATTACAATCAGTGAATATTGAGACTATTATATTTTGAAAAGCAGTAAATAGTACAATAAAAATAGTCAATATTTTCACTCTAGTTACCAATGGTCATATCAATGCTTTTGCTGAAAATTGTTTTTCAACTTTGCTATTCTTTATTAAAACTCAAACAAAATCCATTTCGAGTTTACCATTTTTTATTCATTTTTTATAGAAACTGTTTGTATAAAAAATGAATTGATTGACCATATCTCTTCTATTGTATTACAGAATATCTGTAAGTTTCTCTATATGTTTATCTAATTGAATAGCTTATCTTATTAGTACAGCTTCCTAGTTCATATCTGTATTTCCACTTCTACAAATCTGAAAATATGTGAAATTAATATCTATTACCTTATAGTCATTTATCAATTTGTAGAATTGCCTAGTAAGAAAACTCATTTTTCTTTTTTCAGATTTTTATATTTATTTAATTGCAGAAGAAGGTGGATTTGTGATGGAATTACTTCTAATGCTTAAGATAATCTATCTAATTGAAATAGGATATAGTTTCTAGTAGGATTATATGATAACTGATATAAAATAAACTAGATTTTATTGTTTGAGAATGATCTATTTTCTAATATATTAGTTAAATAACTGAAGTAAACTATCCAGTATATTTTTTTCCTATCTAAATATACTGGGAATATTTCAGTTTATATATTGTAGTCTGTCCAATTTAGTCTATGTAATAATTTTCTTAAGTAGTCTTGATTCCCTGTTACTTTTTTTTAGATCTTTTTATATCAAGAAAAGATTGATTCTTTGTACTTGCTAAGGAGAATTTGAATTGCTTCCATTCCTTGTGTGTTATTATGGTTGTATTAATAATTTGATTCAGAAACATGATTTTATACTTATATAGTAATGAAATAGTTTTCTCATACTCTCTATCATTTTATAGGATTGACTTGTTAGATAGGATACCTTCCTGATAATTAAAGATTTTCTTCCATCTTCAACTTTGAAATATAGGTCTTTGATCAAGATCAATGTTATAACTGCCAGATTGCCTTTTATCAGCTTGTGTGAGTCTACAAAATTATCAAAGATATTTTCTGATTCTTGACCTTTGATCTAGCTTTGTTTCAATCAGATTAAGGTTATCATATCAAAGGCCTTACTATTGTTAAGTTGCCAGAATAATACTAATATATAGTTTTTCAACTATATTTTCCAAATACTTTTAAGACTATATATTTCTTTGTTATGGATGCAACTGTTTAGAATTGTTCTATAGATTAAAGCTTTGTTCTTGAAAACTTTCTTGAATCTAGCTATTAGATTATCATATATCTTCTTATTTAAGAACATATATATTATATTTTATATTCTATTCTTAAAATTAAAACTCTATTGATAATATAGTATATCAAGCATGTTTTTCTATTAACTTCTTTTTAGTTATTACCTGAACTACTATCCTGATTTCTAATTTTATTGAACTAATTATGTTCTAATTCTTTTGTTTTAATCCTAACCAAATATCAAGGAATTTAGCCTGATTCCTTTTATTGATCTCGTAAACTATAGTATTCTCTATTCTAGCTTGAATCATTCTAGGGTCTTAAGAATTTCAATTAATGATAAAGAGAATTGACTTTGTTACATTAATTTGTAAATCATTTGCTATATAAAACTTTTTTTTTTCTTTAAAAATATTTTTCAAGTCTTTTTTTATTTAATGATTCAGGTTGTATCATTCATATAAGCAATTACTGCTTGCCTTAGAGAGCTTGATTTTTTCCTGAAGTTTATAAAAATTGGGAAACTATTCTTTTTTCATAGTATAATCCAGTATAGTATTAATTTGGATTTTACATAGCAATAGATCATAAAAAATTCTCTATAACAGTAAAAAAATTGTTCTCCTTGATCTATACTATCTCCTATAACTATTAGATTTGAAAAGAATAATACTACAACTTCTGTCCTTAAAGAGATCTCTTATAATATTCTTGATAGTTGTTAAAATTCAAATCCAATCTATAACTTTTTCAAGCATAAAGATAGATATTGTATTATATGCCTTAGTAGTATCTTGAAAAAAGATCCATTGTTCTTTTTTCTTTTCTCTCACTTCTTCACAAATATTATTTACTAAATAGATAGGTTCTATTGTGCTTTCTTCTAATAGGTCAACAAAGTTTGAACCTTTAAGAATTTTGTATTATTTACATATCATTGATAGATGATTGGTAAGAATCTTGGTAAAACATTTTTGAGTAGTTTCAAAAAGAATAATAGGTCTTGTATTGTTCAGTTAACATTTTCAGAGCTTGAGTTTAGGAATAGGATAGATGTTATTACTTTTCCATTTCTTAAGTATTCATCTGGTACTTAAAACTTTATTAAACAATAAGCATAAAATTCCTTTTTCTTTGATATCTAAGTATTTGAGTATTTCATAACTGATATATGAGAGACCAGCTACCTTTTTATTTGAGAAGTATTGCAAAGTAGCTTTAAGTTTCTCTATTTTGATTTTCTTTGTTAATGATGAATACCATATTGGGTCAATCTATTCTTTAGATTGATATTCTTTTTTTCAAGAAGAATTTAGATTTTAAAGTTGATATTTTTTTGTTTAAAAGCTTCTTTATAATAGTTTTTAGTCTTTTTTTTAATAGTTTGAGAATTAGTAGCTATGTATTCTATTTCTTCCTGATTCTTGGTTAACACTTGATTTAGTGTAATTCTAGATTTTTTGTAGTTTAATATAGAGCTCAATATCTGTTTTTGATTAAATTTGAAATATTCATATCTGTTTTCTAAGACTTCTTTAATTTGGTTTTTGATGTGAAGACTTTTTTTCTTCTTGTATATTATTCTAAGAATATATTTTATTTTAGTGACTTTTGACAATAGCTCTGGAATTTCTTCTTGTAACTAGAGAAAAGCTATTTTTTTACTGATAAATTTATCAAGACTTCCTAATTTTTGAATGGTTTTTTCTATATCCTTTAGGATTTTAATATTCCAGTTGATTTGTAATTTCTTTAAAAAAAAGTAGATCTTATTAGCTTCTCTATAGATTTTAAAGTCTTTCTTTAAAATTGTAAATCCAAACTTCACTTCTTTTCTTATATTAGGAGTAGAGTAGATTTTTTTTTTTTAAGGTATTTGTATATATTTTTTATAATTATTGACTCAAAATCATGCCAAACCTTATCAAGTTCCTGAAAATTATTTATTATTCTTGACTAGGAAAATTGAGAATCAATCTTTAGAAACTTGCTTTTTATTTAAAATTTGAATTTTTCTTATTGTTCAGCTTTGAAATTTATTGAATTAGGTATTTTCTTATCTTTTAATCTATATTATTCATAAACTTGATTCTTAAATAAATTATTTATTATTATTATTACCAATAATAAAGTATAATCACTATTTAATAATGTTTTTACTGAAATATTTTTAAATTTATATATATTGTTTAGACTGATTTTTGGTGATGACCAGATATAATAAATTCTACTATATAATGTATTATTTGCTTATATAAATGTGTGCTTTCTTCTTATCAGGAATTTTGAACATTTATGTAGTTTCAGTTTTCTAAAAAGTTGAAAAGGCCTATTTCAGCTTTTCTATATCTATGTGTTATTTTATTAAAGAGTAGTTAGTCTGTTATTGAATTGATAACAGCATTTAAATCTCTTATAATTATAATCTTAAAGTAATTACTCTACTTGTCTAAGATTATATTTTGAAGTAATTGTTATAGTTATCTGCTTACAGTTTTTTCTGATAGCAGATATACTTTATAGATATAGAGCTTATATCTTATTAATAAAAAGTTGACACCTATTATATAACCTTCTATTTTTCTATAGATTTTAGCTTTTTTTCAATGTTCTTATTAATGAAAAATTCTATTCCAGATCCTCTAGGTTTTTCATTATTGCTACTGTGAAAAAACTTGTATATATTTATTGTGAAATAAAAATGAACTCTGCTACTTCATTTGTTAGCTTAGTTTCATAGATACTTAGAATATCTATATTGAGTTCTTGTAAGAGTTTATATAGCTTTTGTTGATTCAAGCTAGTATTAATTCCTCTGACATTATATATTCCAATTGAAATTGTATTAGTTAGTGCAGAGTATCTATAATATATTTGTTATATAACATGTATTCCTTTTTAATTCTATTGATAATATTCTTTTTGAGTGTACTTATAAAGTTATTCAGTAATATGTTATATATTATATAAGAAGAAGTTTGTTGATGTCTGTTGTCTTCTTTGAGATTGCATCTTTTCTTTAGGATGAACTTGATTCTTCTTATGGATCAAACTCTCTCCTAATATATGTTAATTGAACTAATGCTAGTTTCAGGAGCAATTATTCTATCACCTTCCTCTTACTTTATTCTGATTGTCTATTTTTTCTTCAATTAGGTTTATTCTATTATTTAGTTATTTGAGATTGTTCAGGATCTGGTAAAGAGAATCTTGATCACTTTCACTTTCAGAATAAGGACTTTCAGATCTATCATGCTAACTTCTTTTATAACAATGTTTGATTGACTCTCTGTTATTACCAGTAACAAAGTATTTGGAAGTTTCTATTGTTTTAGTAGTATGTTTGATATCTTGGAAGTTATGTCTTTTTCTTTTTTTCCTTCTTTCTAGATCTATTCTTTTTTTAAAATTTCTTTCTATTTTTGCTTCTTCCTTAGATGTTGTATACCAATTGGCCCTAGTATTGCTTTTGATATTAGATTGATCCAATTGTCTTGAGTAAAGTTTGTTATGTATTATTTTGAAATAAACTTTCTCTTCATTATCTTCATTATTTTCTATATGAGTCAATTCTTTATCTTATACCATTTCTTTTTCAAAGTGCTTCCTAATATTCTAGCTGATATAATCTTGTTTTTCTTGAAAATAACCTTATTCTTGTTTAAAATATTCTCTAACACTTCAGATAAGTTTATGTCCATAAATAAATATATATTGGTTTAAAGCATTT
>CAJVPT010004203.1:0-13874 GCA_910592055.1 Acaulospora colombiana
TAAATCAGTCGCTCAAAAGATATACGCTATAAACAAAAAAGTTTTAATTATTGGGACAATTTTTTGAGTCAGTGTATGTTTCGATCATCATTTATTTCATGTAAAGTGGAGAATATGCGAGAACGATTTTTAAACTTGACAGTAAACGTAATCAGGTATTATTTTCTCCTTCTATAGAGTTTATCGAAATTCTTTGTAACAAACCTTGTACAACTTCACTTGACACATATGTACTAGCTTCAGCTGAATTCCCGATAGATTTTTGAGATATATTTTTGTAAGGATTCTTTTGGTGAAGTTTTTTCTTGATCGTGAACAATGTTACAGTTTTCATGTCACATGATAATGGAGGTGACATCAACTCCTCTAATTCTCTTAAAGAGTCTAGTTTTTCCAAAGAGGCCTCTTGATCCCGAAGCTTCTCTTGATATTTTGAATTATATCCTTACTAGCCTTTTTCTTATACTTCGAATCCAGGAATGCATTGACCTCCTTGTCTTCCAATGATTTACCCCCTGTGGGAATAGGTGATGTGGGATATTGGGATGAAGACCCCCAAATTTACATCAGATTTTGAAGTATTGTCAGATATATCGGATGCTGAAGCATTATTGGGTTCATCAGAATTTGAAGCTTCATCAGTTATGTTAAATTCGGGGGTATCATCAGTCTGCAAGTTTATCTTACCGGGACTATTAACATTAGGAATCTGTTCCGAATCTTCAAAGCTGTTCTCATTTGAAACTTTTCTCACATCAGTAACAGTTTTGGTTCTCTTAGATGATATGAACTGAATTTCTTATGTAGGAGGTATATATCCTGTTAATTAGTAATAGTTTTGTTATATTTTTCTTCGGAACAAGGTATTTTAAGTCTGTTTTCCTCAATAATGTATTCTAAGCTCTATAATTTCAGCATCTCGTTTAGCATTCCCATCATCGAGATTAGCATCTCTTAACTTTATATTCTCTGCATTTTCTTTTGCGAATTGTTCTAATTCTACGATTCTAGCCAAAAGCAAATCTTTCTCTCTTCTAAGTTCGGGAATCTTGGCATTCTCCTTTCTAAGCTCGGCAAGCTTGGCTACAAGCTTGGAATTCAATTCTCTCAACGAGGAGACAGAGTCTCGAATTTTCAACTTATCATCTTTAGATTGCATGTTTAATGTCAGTTTATATAATTTTATTAAAAATGTTCGGAAGAATACTGTATATGTCTTGAAAATATTTTTTATTAATCTATGCCTTTAATTTCAAACGTAACATCTTTATCATTAATAAAGAACTCGCTGATCACTTCTTGGCAAGAAATTTCATGATCAAAATATTGACAAAAAATTTATTAATGTATAAAAATAAATGTAAAGATCGGGACTTTCCCGGGATACATTAAGTTTCTATACTAAGACCTATTTATCTGACTTCCCGGTAAGATCGCCCGTTGACCTTACCCTTTTGATTTCACTCAAAACTTTCACCGGCTTCTGTGCTTCCTCCAATATCCATACAATTTGCCCGAAGACCTTTTCTACCTTAGCTTGCAAATTCTCATCTTTGTACACAACGGTCACTGGTTCCGATAGCTTAAACGATGGCTTCCCCTCGTTATCTAGCGAACATTCCATAAAATACCATTTGGATGCATCGGTAACAATCCCAAGTACCCTATCTACATTCTGTCCATTATTGATTTCATCTGCTTTGAGTTTGGATGTATTCGAGTTCAGAGTATTTGCCAAGACATTGAACATTTTATCCATGTTTTTATCCAACCTATTCTTAGTGAAGTGGATATATTGTTGTTAAGCTTAAATGTCTTATAAATTGTCTGGTGTCTCTTCTGTATTTCCTGTTAAAAGATTTAGATTCTCTTCAGTGTTTTGAAGTTCCTCCACTTGTTGTATGTATTCTTCATTGTAGCTCTCCAAATTGATAACATATTCATTCAAATCTGCTATATCCTCTTTAATTTTCTTAATTTCACATTTGATTTCTTTTAAGATTTCCAGAATTTCATCCATTATGTTTATTGATTTTGGTTTTGAAGGCTGCTTATATCTGAATAACTGATCTTACTTGATTGCTGCTATATAAAATCCTGGTTTGATGATATTATGTTTTTGTTTAGTTGGGTTTTGATTGCTCCTGTTCTTATTGATTTATATTTAATATATAGTTTGCTAAAGCATTTGGCTTGTTGTAACCTATATTGCTTCTATTGTACATGGCATTCCTTTGATAAGCAGTTTACTACCAGATGTTTTGCACTATTGCAAAAGCTATATAGCTTGGTTTTGATGAATTTCCATTTAACTATTGTTTTACCTAGATTAAAGTTTTTCTTGTAGTAGCTTTTCTAATTTCTTTGTTCTTGAAACTGCTTACTGCAAATCTTTTTCTTTTGCATGAGAGATATCTTGAAATATAGTATAATTTGATCTTGATCTATTTGTATATATGACTTAAATCAAAGGCTATTATATTTGGAGAAAAATTGATGAGTTTAGATACTATAGCTTATTTTTCTTTTATTTATTCTATATACTATTGAGCATCAAAGACCTTGACTAAATCAGCTTTAAATAGAATACTTCATTTGTTAATGATTATATTTTTGTTTTTCTTGATTGTATAGGTTATTGTAATTTTTTTTTTTTAACAGGAATTACAGAGGTCCAGTTTATTGAAGTTGTAATAGCGAGTTAATGAAGTACAATTGAATTACAGGCTATAGTAAAGGCTATATTACTGTAGATGCTATAACTCGACCTTACCTTTTCCTATATAGTGACTAGCTATTACAATAAATCCATTTGTCTCAGTCTTTCATGTGACCCATGTGATATCTTACTAGAAGAAGAATTGAAAGTTTATTGTGAATTAAGTTAGTTAAGAAGCTTTTGTCTTTATTGGTTTTGAAAGAGATATCAAAGATATTGGTCAAATTGAACTAATTCCAAAAGGTTGGCCAGTCTATAATTTTATCATTTTGGATTCAAAGATCTTGGATTCATTTTTGTGTTATTCAGTCTAGTCTAATCTTTTTTTTATTGAACATTTTAGCAAAATTTCTAATATCAATTTTTATTGTGTATTCTCCCTATGCTGCTATCATGAGAACTCTTTTTTCTAGCTCTGGTAGCTGATTTCAAGTTATTGGGTTCTCCTGCCTAGCCTGTTTGGCAAGTAAGTCTACTTAATTGTTAAGTCTGTTGATTCTATAGACTTTAATCTTTAGAATTTCCAGATTCAGGTTTTTCTTCTTTACTAAGTCCTTGATCTTATTCCAAAGTAACCAGTTAGTAATCTTTGTCTATCTTCTTATAGATATCCCTATTTGTGAGCAGATAGATTTTTATATCTTGACTACAGTATTGTAATCAGTGTAAATTGTAACTGTTATATTTCAAGGAACTGTATACAGTGCAGTGAGAATAGCCAGTATTTCAGCCCTGGTTGCTGATGGCCATATGGATGCTCCTGCTGAGAATTGTTTAACTATTTTGTTCTCCTCTATCATGATTCAAGCTAAAATCATTTCTAATTCATAATCTGTCATTCGTTTTTTATAAGAACCATCTGTATAGAACGTAAGCTGATCAGCTATATTCCTTTTGTTATATCTCAAGATGCTCTTAAGTTCATCTCTGTATTCTTCTATTTGTATGGCCTTTTCTATTAGTGTGATATCCCAGTCTTCCACTTAAATCTTTACTTCGACTGGTCTGGAAGTTGGTAGAGCCACTGTTTGCTGAAATGTATTTGTCTGCCAGTCTGTAGGGTTTCTTGACAAAAGGATCTACTTCTTTTTTCTTAGATTATTATGTCGATTGAGCTGTGGAAAAAAATGGATCTATGCCAGGACTATTTCTAATAGCTACTTTGTGCTATCTGGTTGAAGATGAGTATTGTTACTAGTAGAATCATATACTAGCTGATATGGAGTAAAATAAGTCTTATTGTTTATGGTTGTTATCTTTCCCTATGTATCTGTTGAAGTATTAGCCTGGACTACCCAGTAAATCATCCTTTTATCTGGGTTTTTTGGAAATGTCTCAGTTTGCATATTGTAAACTGTCTATTCAAGCCCATGTAGAGAGTTTTGTAGAAGATTTTAATTTACTGTTGTTTTTTCCTTCACTTTTTTGTACCAGAAGAGAACCAGTTCCTTGCATCTGCTATAGAGGATTTGAACTGCTCTCCATTCCTTAAGTGTTATTGTGGTAGTGTTGATGAGCTGGTTTAAAAACATAATCTTGTATTTCTGAAGTGATGGAATAACTTTTCCATATTCTCTATTCTCTTGCAATAAGGATTTGATTGATAAGATACCTTCTTGATAATCAAATATATTTTTCCATCTTCAACTTTGATAAGTGACTTGTATACTATTGCCAGAGCTAGTATCGTAGTTGCCAAATTTCCTTTCGTCAGCTTGTAAGAGTTGATAGGATTGCTTAGGATATTACCTGGCTCCCAACATTTGATTTGACTTTGTTTCAGTCTGATTATAATAGCAATACCAGAGGCCTAGTTGTTGTTAAGCTAACAGAAAAGTGCAGGTTTGTGACTTTCTAGCTATATCTCCCATATACTTTTGAGACTGTATATTCCTTTGTTGTAAATACAACTATTTGGGATTATTCTACAGACTAGGACCTTATTCTTGAATACTTTCTAAACATGGCTGTAAGATTATTGCATGTTTTTTCACTCAAGTATATATGTTGTGTTTTGTATTCTATTCTTGTAATTATGACCCTATGGATAATGTATCAGGCATGTTTTTATGTTAACTTCTTCTTGATTATTGTTTGAACTACTGTTATGATTTCTGATTTTATAAAACTGATAGCATCCTGATTTTTTTGTCATGGTCCTAGCCCGATATCAAGAAATCTAGCTTGATCCTCCTTATTGATTTCATGAACTATAATATCTTCTGTTTCAGCCTGAACAGTTCTGGAGACTTGTAGGCTTTTATTAATAGTAAGGAGAATTAATTTTTCTGCATTAATCTGAAAGTTATTTGCTATATAAAACTTTTTTGCTTCTTCCAGAATCTTTTCCAGGTCTTCCTTGAGTTTGACAATCCAGGTCGTATCATCTATATAGACAATTAATGCCTGCCTTAAGAAGAGCTTCATATTCTCTTCAGGTTTACTAAAGTTGGAAGACCATTCTTCTTCCATGGAATAATCCAGATTGCTATTATTTTGGATCTTGCACAAAAGTGGATCATAGAAGATTCTTCATAATAATGGAGAGATTGTTTCTCCTTGGTCTATCCCATTCCCTACCACTATTGGATTAGATAGTCCATTAAAAAGAATGATACTACAGCTTCTATCTTTGAAGAGGTTTATTATGAGCTTTTTAATAGATGTAGAAATTTGAATCTGATCTATAGTTTTTTCAAGCATATATAGGAATATTGTGTCATATACCTTTACAGTATCTTGAAATAGGATCCATAATTCTTTTTTTTTTTGTCTAGCTTCTTCACAAATGTTGTTTAGCAGGTGAATAGGTTCTGCCATACTCTCTCCTTGTAGCCTAGTGAAGTTTGATCCTTTTAAGATTTGATATTGCTTGTAAATAGTTGATAGTTGATTGATAAGGATCTTGGTAAAGCATTTTTGAGCTAT
The DNA here is from genome assembly GCA_910592055.1 of Acaulospora colombiana. NCBI lineage: Eukaryota > Fungi > Glomeromycota > Glomeromycetes > Diversisporales > Acaulosporaceae > Acaulospora > Acaulospora colombiana. The sequence goes on from CAJVPT010004203.1 coordinate 5,648, forward strand.
TTTTAAGAAAATGATGGGTCTTGTATTGCTCAGATCATATTTCCAAGACTTGGGTTAGGAAATGAGATAGATGTTACCACTTTTTCATTTCTTAGGTACTTGACTTGTACTTAAAACTTTGTTAAAAAGAAGACATAAAGTTCCTTTTTCTTTGATCCCTAAATGTATGAGCATTTCGTAACTGATATATAAGGAGCCAGTAGCCTTATTGTTTGGAAGAGATTGCAAAGTAGCTTCGAGCTCTTCTACTTTAATTTCTTCTATTAAAGGTGAATACTATGTTGGGTCAATCTATTTTTTAATTTGGTATTCTTTTTTCCAGGAAGGGTCTAGATTCTCGAAGTTGATATTTCTCTTTTTGAATGTCTTTTGTAATATTTTTCAACCTTGTTTCTGATAGTTTGAGGGTTGGTAGCAATATATTCTTTCCCTTTCTGATTTGTGGTTAGCACCCAATCTAATGAATTCTTAGTTTTTTGTGATTTAAGACTGATTCCAGCATCCATTTTTGGTTGGATCTAAGATTATCACATCTGTTATTCAGAGCCTCCTTGATTTGATTTCTGATATGACGACTTTCTTTTTTCTTGCATATCATTCTGAAAGTATATTCTATTTTAGTGATTTTCCTTAATTGCTCTGGGATCTCTTCTTGTAACTGGGAGATGCTAGTTTTTTATCAAAAGATTTATAAGTGCCTCATAGATTCTGAATGGCCTTCTCTATATTTTCCATATTGTTCTATGGTCTTCATATCCCAGTTAACTTGGATTTTCTTTAAAACAGAATGGATCTTGTTGGCTTCTCTGTAGGCTTCAAAATCTTTCTTTGAGATTACTGATCCCATCTTGACTTTTTTTCTTCTGTTGGAAGTAAAATAAACTCTTTTCTTCTTGAGACACTTATATGCACCCTTAATTATTATGGTTTCGAGTTCTTGCCAGACCTTTTTGAGCTCTTGAGAGCTGTTCTCAGTTTCATGCCAAGAGACCTGTGCATCAATTTCTGGAAGCTTGTATTCTATCTAGAATTTGAATTTCTCCCATTGTTCTACAGTGGAGTTGCCTGGATCTAGTATTTTTTTTATCTTTTGTTCTATTTTACTCTTGTACTTGATTTTTGAGTAGATTATTTGTTGATATTCTTGTTAATAACAGGATATAGTTACTACCCAGTAGTGTCTCCACTGGAGTGTTTTTGAACTCATATATATTGTTTAGACTAATTTCTAATGGTATCCAGATATAATTGATTTTGCTGTGTGCTGAGTTATTTGCTTATGTGAAGGTAATATTTCCTTCTTCTTCCCAGGAGTTTGGAATATCTATGTAATTCCAATCTTCTAAGAAGTTGAAGAGACCTATTTCAACTTTTCTGTGTCTTGGGACTGTTTTGTTTGTAGGTGGTGATCGGTCTACTATTGGGTTAACAACTGCATTAAAGTTACTCATTATTATGACTTTGAAGTGATTTCTTTGCTTATTTAAGATCTTGTTTTGAAGTAGCTATTATAGCCATCTATTTTTAGTTTTCCCAAATAGCAAGTACACTTGGTAGATACATAATTTGCTTCTTGTTAATAGGAAGTTGGCTCCTATTATATTTCCTTCTATTCTTTCAATTGATTTCAGCTTTTTCTCAATATTTTTTTTAATGAGAAACACTACTTCAAACCCTCTGGGTTTTTCATTATTATAGTTGTGAAAGAATTTGTACACTTACTGTAGGTTATAAGCAAAGTATACTGTTTCTTTTGTTAACTTAGTTTTATAAATCCCTAGGATATCTATATCATGATCTTATATAAGTTTAAATAGTTTTTGTTGCTCAAGACTAGTGTTAATGCCTTTAACATTATGTGTTCCAATAGTAATGGTATTGTTTATTGTTGAGTTGTCAATAGTATAGTTTTTATATAGTATTTATTTTTTGTCTAGTTTATTAATAATATTCTTTTTAATCATACAAATGAAATCATTGAGTGGTGTAGTATATATTGTGCTGGGAAGGGTTGTATCAGTCTTTGTTATTGTTTCTATGATTACTTCTTTCTTCTAGGATAAGCTTGATTCCTCTTGTGGGTCAGACTCTTTCTTAGTATACCTTGATTGGACTGGTGCTTTTTTTAGAAGCGATTATTCCATCGTCTTCCTTTTACCCTATTCTGATTATCTGTTTTCTTCTTGATTATATTTATTCTGGTATTTAATTGCTTGAGATTATTCAAGATTTGACATAGGGGATTTTGATCACTATCACTTTCTGAATAAGGGCTTTGCAACCTATTATGTAAACTTCTTCTTCTATTACAATGATTAATTGTCTCTCTGTTACTACCAGTAGCAAAGTATCTAGGGGTATCTGATGTCCTAGCCATGTAGTTACTGCCTTGGAGGTTGTATTTTCTTCCTTTTACCTTTTTTACAAGATCTGTTCTTTTCTGCGAGTCGCTTTCAGATAAAACTTTTACTTCTGATTTTGACTCATTACTTGATATTTCTATAGTAATTGTATCTTTGATTTATCGATTCCCTATTGCTTTCTGTTGCAGGATGTCTATTAAGTCTATTGGTTTCTTGTCATGTTCTTCTGTTATGGTAATATTTAATTCACCTTTGGTTTGGTTAACTCTGATTTTTATTAGAACTAGAGGTGAATTTTACAGATTCAGTGTCTAATGGTATATCTGTAGCTAGATTTTCATCTATTTCTACTTTTCTATATTTATGTCTTGCTTTTAGGCTTTTACTTACTCTTTTGGATTTCTTTTTTTCTAAGTTGGTAGAGTATTTGACACTCCAAAAAAGATGTAATTCTTGTAAGAAAATATATTATTTATATACATTATCTCTATCTTTTTTTGTTGCAAAACAGACTACTGTAAAGTTATGTTTTCTTAGTGTAAAGGGATCTTTAGGTATATAGCATGCTTTTGCTTGCGTACTATTTAATACCCTAGCTATCAAACTAATATATGTTTTGTTTGTACCCAAAAGTCATGCTAAGTTATAGTTTCTTTCAACCAAAATATCATTAATTTTTTTATTACTTAATTCTGATTTTATGAAAATGGCTCTTGATATTTTTGTACCAATTGAAGTCATCCATTTTGCTTCTGGATCGAGGTTAGATATTTGTGCCACTTAATATATACTTTAATCCTAGGTTTGGTATTTATCTTATATATATAAATAAACTCTTTCCGCTGATCCTCTGACCACACACAAAAAAGATGTTCGCAAGAAGTTTTATACCTCTATGCTAATAAAATCTTACTACTTTCTTTAAATTATTTCAAAGAGTCCCTTCATAACTCTCTTACCTTTCCCTTTCCTCTTGTTTACAATCACCTTTGAATAAACTGAACTCTTGTGACCTGTAAAGTCCAGCTCCTACCTTTACTACCTATGCCAAAAAAGTTCCTAAGGAAGAAGAACTGATACTGAAGTACCCCTTACCTTTCAGCTATGGTGGATATAACAGAGGTTTCTGCCTACAGTTAAAGGACTCATCTTTCTTCCCTTTGACTGTTGGTTCCTGGCCTCTCAGAGCTACCTTTTTCATGGCTTTCTGGGGAATTTTGGCTACCTCAGTTTGACCCTGAAATTTTGGGTAGCATGGATCTCACCAACTTTGATTGGCTATCGTGAAACATGTCAGACAAGATTGATAAACAAGCTCCTATTGGCCACCTCATGTGTTCGAATGCATTTCCTCAGCTCCATAAGAACCTGGAGTTCACCATAAGTCGTTTCCTGATACGCGTGTGGATATAAAACATGCTCCCTCCTACATCAGTCAAAATTCAGATGAAAGAGTCCACTCGACCATAGAAAAGGTTACAAGATATTTCAATCGTTTTTAGTATTGAAGTCACCTATGCTTGGTAGCCAAGTAGGTTCTCATAGCTCTTGCAGATAGGTAAAGATCTGCTTTTTTCTTTTAAATAAAAACAAATAAGGTAAACAGGAAGTTTTTTCCAGCCAGTGGGTTTTTTGCTCCTGATCCATAGTTTGTGGAAGGACCACAAACTGAAGAACAATACCAAGAATTCCAACATAACTCCCCCTCCAGCATGGCCTTCAGTGGTACCCACCAATCTTACTCTTAGCAAGAGTATTCGAATGGAAATGTTTGCTAGATTGATAGACCCCCTAAAGACTTAGCCTGACTTTGGAAGATTTGCGCCTTCTTAAATAAGCAGCATATGCTTGAATCTGATACTATTTTTAGGACTAGGTTGACAACCCCTCCATAGGTTTCAAGGTATCCTCCTAGTCGCAGGTCTCATCTGGTTCTTTGAATGAGTAATCCCCTAGGCAGAACATGGAGTTCTGAAATCATTCCCACTCCGCTCAAGAAAGATGACTCTCCACCTCTCCCTTTCAAAGATTTAGATACTATACTCTGGCAGATAATTTGTAAATGGTTTTATTTTTGGTAAAAGTCTCAGTGGACAGTCAGTAGATGAGAAAATTTTTAGGTCATCACCCGGCAATCCCCCTTTTTTTTTTAGTTACACTTCCTTGATAATAATTATAAGGAATATATTCACTAGCCCACCCAGGCAGACTAGTTCCCTATATATGGAAGGCAACAGACCACAGAGGTCCTCATAGGAGATCTGAATCGGAAGGAATTTTTGCATACAAATTTTTCAATATACTGTACATATCAGTATCGTTACTAATTTGTAGTTAATTCTAAAGTAGATAATATATATGTAATATCAAGTTTAAAGTTAATAAAAAGCCAACTGAAGGTTGAGCTGATTTTCAAAAAAAAAAAAAAAAAAAAATCATATATATATAAATATTTTGAATCTCTCCATATCTTTTAAGGTGTTCAGCTATATAATATTTGCTCACTTTTTGATCTACTGTATATCAATCAAGCAAACATACCAGATAGAAGTATTTTCTTCAGTTTTAGTTTCACAAAAGATTTTTTTACTTAAATCACTTCTAGTTTTGTATGTATTATCCATGGCTTGTGGGTTTATTTGCTGAATAGTAAAGTTGTCTTTTTTTTGATTTGTTTCCTCTATATATTTTAGGACATCTTCTTTCTCTTGTACTCAAAAAGTTAGCCATTCATTTCTATTAATAAATTTTTTCTTCAGAAGGTTTTTTTTTTTATAACAATTTCAGTTTATTGCCTAAGTAAGCCTTGGTTTTCTTTTCAAACTCCCCTGAAATGTTAGCTATTATCGCTCCAAGTCTATAGTTTCCTTTTTTTTTTTATGAAATATGGATTTGTTGGTTGGACTAGTTTCCTGTTTCTAGTAGCATATGAGCTATATTCACTTATACAGTAACTTTTAATTTTTTCTTGAAGTTTTAGAAAATCTAACTCTTCTTATTCTTGACCAAGGATCATTGTGATTTTATTATCTATTGTTAATTCACTGTTTATCTGTTCGATAATATTTATTTGTTAAGGTTTGAGACTACATATTTCTTCTGGATTTTTGATAATTTCTAAAAACCTGTCTTCTATATAGGGTTGAAGAAGATTTTTTTCATTGCCTTTTTCCAGTTGTCAAAGATATAGTAAGTGTTGAGTTAAGATCTATTCTTTGTAAAAAATTGTTTTGTTAATTCCCAATATATTAGTAATAATACTGTCTAAGACTGTATATATTTTAGGTGATGCAGTTACTTCTTCATTATATTTAATTTCTCTTTATTATAGTAGTTGTTGAAAGGTCCATAGCTTTGAATGCGCATCATATTTTTGTGAAAGTTTGACTAAGGTATCCACTATGTTCTCTTCTCTTTTGTTTACTATTTGCAATATTCGTTGAGCTCTATTCATATTTACTACTGTATTATTTATATTATATCACGTGTTTTGTTGTTGAATTTATTGTTTTAATGGATTTACTTTTGTTTACTTGTATACCAAATATATTGTTTGGTATCAAACTTTTGAGTTTATTCATTGTTGTTATATTTTGGTTGATCAATGTGAAGTAAACATGTATTTTACTGATTATTATCTATTTGTTATTTGGTATTAATCTATTGTTTATTATTTTATCGATTTATGTGGGATAACTGGTTGTATAGAGTATAACTTTATTGATGAGTTTTGGACACGTGTTATATTTGTTATGTTAAGATGCGTCATATAAATATTTTTTTTTTTGTTTAAGTATACTGCAAGAATATATATGTATTTTATATTATGTGTCTATTGTTTATGTGTTGCAACTGATTTGCTATCTATGTTCTCTAGCTATTGCTCTTGAATTCCTGATATCCTCTTGGGTCTTTGTGACTTTTGAGTTTTAACTGGTTTACTAGTTAAAACTATTATGTTGTAAAGGTTTCTTCTAATGTCTAGAAATGTATTAATCTGCACTGACCTAGTTAAGAGCTAGGAGAGTTGATGTTGTGTCCTTTGGTCTTACTGTGATTCAGATGTTCTTTTTTGTCTTTTTTCTTCTCAAAAATTTTAATATAATATAATACTATTATGAAAAGTATGTACTTCTTTATCTGGTAACTTGTTTGTTAAGCCTTGTATATGTCTTTTGAAAAGGATTATGTAGTTGTTAACTCTTGTAGATACTGTTGAGTTGGGTTTAGTGTGTCTTGTTCTTTTCTTAAAAATTACCAAAAAAGAAAATTTTTAAGAAAAAAGAGGATCAGCAAAAAGAGTTTTTTTTGTTTAAAATTATATATTATATTATACAGTATTTAATAATGGGTCCCTAAAGTATTTAACATATAAAATTTTACAGATCTCTTATGTCCTTTTTTGAGAAACAAAATTTATAGCTCTTTACTTTAATAGGGACAAAAGTCAAGAAATGTTATAAATCAATGATTTAGATAATAGAAAATAATTGTGAATAGTTTTTTTATAGTTATATCAATTTGCTAACAATTGAAGAAAAATAATGATTTATTTGGTATAAACTTGGTTTACTAAGACCTGATGATATGCCAAGAATCAATATATTTTTGTGTTTAAATTGTATTTTATATAATAAATTTATGATGGCCATATATATAACTTTAGTACTATGCACTTTATTATTGAATAGTTGAAATCAATTGATATTTAGCACCAATTTCAAATACGAATCAACTATCTCTTTGCTAAAAAATAATTTTAAGTTTTTATCTTTAAAAGTTTTTCAAATATTATTAATATAGATATTATATAGAAGTTTATCAATACTTAAAAATTAGATTCAAAATTCAGATTTTGATATATTTGTAACAATTGATATCAAATAGTAGAATATAGAAAAACTAAATTGAATCAATTAATTATATTTCCATTTAATAATTCTAATTGTGTAAACAATAAAAAATCACAAGTTTTTCTTTATTTTATTGTTGAATTAAGAAATTTAATATGAACACACTTTATAATTGATAGTTGATTGTTTTTTTGAAAATCAAGAACATTATCCTATATATATAATTTGTGATATCTTTAACATGTCACAAAACTAATAAACTAGTTTGATAATTTAAGTATATTGTTAATAGTATATAAAGATTCACAAAAGAGCTCAAATTCTTTATTATCAATTTTAATTAACATCAATTTCATAAATTTTAACAGTACATCTGTTGCACTATTTGATAAATTAAATCAAATTCTATAGTTTATAATCCATAACAAAATCTATATAAAATGATTATTTGAAAATTTGTATTTTGAAGCCAAATAATTTTCAAGTATATTATTTATTTCTTCTTCATTATTAACTTTAGATTCTCATTTTCAGAACTTGTATTATTCAATCTTAGATTTTATTGATTATTACTTAATAATATAATTTGTCTTGATAAAATATTTCTCATTCTATACTGAAATGTAAATTTTTCATTTGTCAGATATTTGCCTTTTGTTTTTCCATATCTATAGAAAAATTCTATTTGTGGATCAATAAGTAATCCATTGTATTTACTACAGTCACAAGTAATTTTCACTTTTTCAGGATTTTTTCTTAGACTTTTATTAAGTCAAGCTGAAATTAAATATTTTTTTAATATTTTAAAAATTGATAAATAGTACCATAAAGTTGAAAAGTTGTGATTGATGTATTAAATAGCTTTGAATTGTAATATAATACAAGCATAATATAATAAATAGTATATAATATAATTAAAGATAGGTCCCTAAAAAGGGAGGCAGAGACATAAGTCAAATGTCCCTCACTAGGAAACATTAAAATTTTTAAATTAATAACTATAAAAAAACT
>CAJVPT010004204.1:0-13870 GCA_910592055.1 Acaulospora colombiana
GATCGGTGGGTGCATTAGTGTACTCTAGATAGTGTCAATTCCTGAATATGGGAATGGATGAGCAATGTACAGCTTGTGTATCTCGTTTGTCCCCCACTTTGTTTTTGAAAGAGAAGTATTTATACTAGGTGGTCATATATTTTTCTTATCCTAGTTAGGTTAGACATAGATCGAGTCATAAAAATAGATAGCTTCCTGTTCTATTTCTCTCTAGTGATCTGTAAATTATTAGACAGTATGGGAAAGTATTCATTCCGATTGTTGCTAAATATGATCTTTCATTAATAAAGTACTGGAGAAGGCATAGGATGAGCCAGTTTTAATAATAATAATAATGGTTCGATTTCATGTTTGATATATTTGCATTTTTTCTCTATCTTTTTGATGATGTCTTGTTGTGTTTTTCAGAGTTGAAAATCTTCACAATGTTTTTTCCATAACTCTTAAAGGTATTTTGTGATGTCTTTTTGAATATCTATATAGCAGTCGTGTTTGTGTCTTTTTTCTGGGATTACTTCACAAATAATTTGAGTTATTTCCTTGAGAAAAGCTCCTCTAATTGCACACTTCAGGTATCTCTCATAATAGAGTAATGTTTTTTCCTTTAGTTTGTTTATCCATTCTGATGTATTGGTCTTGCTCAAGTGTTTTGTAATATTTGTGATAATGCTATTTATTATGTATTATTCTATTATTGTCTTGTATATGATGCAGATAAAGAAATATATATTTGTCTCTATTTCTTCACACTTGATGCACTGATTGTCTTTGTAAATTAAGGATGATCTGTGATGCAGTTTGGTTTTTGTGGGGAGTTCTTCATTCCATAAGTTAAGCAAAAATTTTTTTTGTTGTTGGTTCTCCCAGTTTGTTGTATAATTGCTTATTTTAGTAATCTGAAGGTATTTGAAGATGGTGGGCCAGTGGATTTTTAGAATTAGATGGTTATGAAATTGTTTCTAGTTCTGTTCAAGAGTCTTCACTTAGTCAAGTAAACTGCTTGTGTAATTTTCTTGGTTGTTTCTTTTATTGGCACTTCCAGGTCTTGTTCATTATATTGTATAAAGAAATGTATTTCTTTTAGCATTTCAGTTTTGACTGTGACAATTCTTGTATTGGATCTCATTTCTCATTGTTGGCCAATCTCTGCCAACTAGTCTGCAAGTTCATTTTGTATATTTTCTGTATGTGCCTGGACTTTGAACAGCTCCAACTTTATATTTCTATGCTTGCAGATTTCTTTAATTAGTTGTAGGATGTTTGAGTTTTTTTGTTTTTTGTAGTATTGTATGATAGTGAGCTTGTTGATTTTTTGAATACAGTTGATTGCTACCATGCTATTAGTATATATTTGTGCTCTATTATAGTAGGGAAGGGTGCTAATGGTTGTGAGGATGGCCATTAGTTCTGCTTTGGTTTAGGAGGAAAAGTTTTGAATTTGATCTTAAAAGTTGAAACATTTATTGTTTTTAGTTATTAAGGTTCATCCTACTTCCATATGGTATTGTCCATTTTGCCAGCTCATGGAGCCATCAGTATAGATTTCAAAATGCATATTATCTTGAAGTTCTTGACTAATGTTAAAGAGTTCCTTAATAATTGATTCCTCTACATTGTATAGGTTATGTATATAGTTCTGTATAGAGTTTTCTTTAATATTTTCAGTTTCTATATCTTTGTTCCTTCTTGTGTAGAATGAATGTATTAGTGCTAGCAGGTTTAATGATAGGGAATTTAATAATATTTGGCTTCTAAAGTTTAGTTCTTTATTGATTGGATGTTGCTATATTGAAACTCTATTATGGTGAACTGGGATTTATACTATTGTTTGCCTTGTTGCTTCGAAGTTGCAAGTGGTTTTAACATTGTTTGACTGGTTAATATCATAGCCTAAACATTCTAATAGAGGGGATTGTTCTGAGTCATGTATGTAATATTTGTAAATTGCTGATTTAGTGTTTATTTTCCTTTACTTTCTACCAATAACTATTTGGTTGTTTATTTCTATTCAAATCCAATGTGGTCTTGTAATGTTGTTTATTATATTTGGCTTGCATTGAAAGAAGCTATTATGGAAGAAGCCAGCTGGTTATGTTGCTAGGTTTAGCTGTTGATATAGTTTATTTTTTATCTCCAAGAACCATGTGAGGACTGGTCCTTGTATTATCATTCTATTAATTCTAATGAGTTGATTGAGTTTTTTGTCCATCTCCATTGAAAAGTTGACCTGTGAAGAGTAGATTATATTTTTTTAGCTTACTTCAATGTTTTTGATAGAAGCTTTCACTCAAATTCTTGAATAGTTTGGCATTCTTTTTTTATTACTAACAGGCCTTTATTCCTTATTTGCTTGAGATTGAAGCCATGTGTTCTTAGTAGCTAGATTATGTTATGTGTGAGGTTTGTACTATGTTACAAGAATGTGTGTCTCATGCTGGTGAAGACTGTTTCTGTGGACTAATATATATTCTGTAGTAATTGAAGTCTATGTCTGACTATACTACCTGTGGTGTTATTAAGATTGATTCTGGTTATTTAGTTGTTTAGATGTAATACTACTTGTCTATCCCACAGGTACATTAGATTGTATTTCTGATTGTTATACAATATACTGTTTGGGATTATGTTTGCAAAGCCTAGTTTGTGCTTATATGTTATGGCTATTCTGCTCATTAGGCAGTTGCAGGTTTCTCTGGATAAGACTATGTCATTGCATAAGTACTCTATACTTGGCATGAGAATGTAATTGATAATGTATTACATCTGCTTATCTGTTACTTTTTTCATCCTTAATAGGTTTTTGGCTCTATTTATTTTTTGGTCTATGAAATCTCTTTGATGTTTTTTCCATCTAGAGCTGTCATACCATACTCCTAGAATTCTCACAGGTATGCTTGGTTTGCAGCCTTTTACTCTGAGTTTATTTATTTTGATCCCTTGTTCATAGTCTATATCTTTTTCATTAATAATCAAAAGTTGTAATTTTGATGGATTCACTTGAATATTATTAATATGGTAAAATTGTTGTGCTGTGTTTATGACTTGTTGTAGGTCTTTTTGATTTCTAGTAATCCATATTGTATTATCTATGTATATGCTAATGACAATATTAGTGATCCTGTATTTCTACTCTCTTTTAAGTCTTCACAGTATTTTGAGCTTATTGTATATCCCTTATGTATTTTTGTAATCATGATCAAGAGGGGGTTATAAAAGATTTGTCACAAAAGTGGTGAGATTGTATTTCCTTAATTGATTTTATCCTGTACATTGTATTCTTCTATTGGGCCATAATATGTAATTACAGAGTTTTGTCTAGTGTGTAATACTGTATATTAATTAGGATTCAGATTATTTGATCTGGGATCTTTATTCTTTTGAGGGCTAGCATTAACATCTTGATGTTGACTAAGTTATATGCCTTGGACATATCTTGGTTGAGAATCCATGCCTAATGATGGGTCCCTAAAGTATTTAGCATATAAAATTTCGCAGATCACTTATGTCCCTTTTTGAGGGACATAATTTATAGCTCTTCACTTTAATAGGGACAAAAGTCAGGAAATGTTATAAATCCATGATTTAGATAATGGAAAACAATTGTGGGTAGTTTTTTTATAGTTATTAATTTAAAAATTTTAATTTTTCCTAGTGAGGGACATTTGACTTATGTCCCTGCCTCCCCCTTTAGGAACCCATCTTTATCCATGCCTGCTGTTTATTTTCTTTGGCATGTTCTATTATGTCACTGATTATGTGTATTGGATTATTGTTTTAATATAATATCTTTTAGTAATTATATTTGGTTAAAGAAACTTTACTAATAAATAACTTCTATTATTGAAAAATTAACTTCTTTAGCTATCTTTTTACCTTATAATAATAAAAAAGTTTTAAATAGTAATAGAAATTCTTATCAACTATAATATGTTTTAATAACTTTTGAAAAAATACATTCTTAATTGTAATTAGTTTAGTATAAATTAAAGATTTCTAATTATCTAATTTAAAAAAAAAATCTTAATTTTAAACTTTATTTAATAAAGATAATAAAAAAAAAAGATCTTAAACAAATAATAACTTTTTTATTATTTAAAAAACTTGTTATTCATATTTTGTTGATCTTATTTTATTTTATTTTTTTTTTGTTAATTCAGCCTTGTTTATTAGCTTTGATAAAGTAATTTGCAATACATATTGTAGGGATTACAAAAGAAAACAGAAGGTATTCTATATATTATTTATACTATTAAACTTCCTAAGACTATAGTCTACCAGATGGCTTGTTGTCACTCTAGACTAAGGGAGAAACTAACCTGCCAAGGCAAAGCTAGTGCTAATTTCTATATTAAATAAAGAGAAAATAGGAGTGTTATATTTTATAAAATTGTTCAGATATTTGTTAGTTGTAATAATATAGCTGTTTTTGATGGCTTGTTTATTAATCCATCTGCTATTTTACTAAAATTTTTTTGCATATTTGTGTTGTTTTTCAGTTTGTTTGTTGATTTTTATTGTTTGTTTCCATTGTTGAATGATATGGCACCAGTTCAACCATTTGTGGTAGAGCAGTTCTTTCTATTTATACATTATTTCTTTGATATATTTTTGTGCACTGGGAGAATCTGTTCAATCTTGTATGTGGCTGATATTAAAGACTTGAATAGTACTTTTTTGATAAAAAGTTTGAGTTCAGATGGTGTTTTAAGAACATTTGTTGTTTAATTATTTGTATATAATTGTTTTTTATTGCTGGGTGAATGTATTCTTTACATGTATTAATTGCAATTTTGTTTGCATATGCGATAAGGTCTTATAGTGTAGTGTCACAGAGAAAAGAATGATAATTGTCTTCTATTAGATTGTATCAGGACAGAGATTATCTGTGTAGAGTGTAGGTCATGTCTTTTATTTATAATATGTCAGTACAAGGTGATCACATTTATATTGTACAAGTTAATCATCAGATTATATAATACAACTAAGCTCTTATACATATTTAGTAAACTTATTTATATAAGTAGCTATATCTATTTTACTATATGTATAATTACTATTGATTTTGCCCTATTATCAAAAAGACATGTGATTCTTTCTTAATTATTCTTAGATTATTTTTTATTAAGAGTAGTCTGGTTATCAGGCCATCAAATTTTCACTATCCTAGACCCCAGTTTTCAATCCTTCGGAGTGGTTCATGGCTTTTTCCTTGCACCAAGGTCTCCCAATAGTTAAGTCTGTAAAACCTGGCATAGTCACATGCTTGAATTTTTGATGAAAGCTCAAGTAATTGGCTGGAAGGACCTTTTTCCACCTTCCAGTTAAAGTGCTAACTTGTTTATTACCTGTCCTTCAGCAGCATGCTACCAGTTTTAATATCTACTCTTTTTATTATCAGACATGATAATGCAGTTACGTCAAGGATAACCATACTTGATTTCAGACATTCAACTATATTACAATCTTGTGTAGTACTAGTTTGTGACCACAGTTCAGTGGCAGAGTCTTCGGGTAATCATAGCTATACTTGAAACATTGGTTAATTTACAGATACGCCAATGGATCAGATCGATACATGCTTTTCAGAAGTTTTGTCTCCTGAAGGATTTGATCTATGGATCTTGTGATATGATCTATGGAGTACTAACCACTGCACTATAGATCCATAGGTCATTTTATTGATTTTACAGTATAATACTTAATACTTAATATATAGATTAATCAAATTGAAAAATTTTAATTATCAATAGTATTATTAAAACATATGAATATAATTAATTAAAGCTTGTTTATATATTGTTACTAATATTTTTTATGTTTAATAATCAAATATTAAGTAATATTATATTATTAAAAATTTAATATTAAACTAAAATAAGTAAAATTTTACAAAAAAATTACAAAAAAAAATAAAAAATACTTTAAAAAAGCTAGAAATAATTTAGAAAAATAAGTAATAAATCTTTCTTTATTAATAAAATATTTATATTTTATTGATTTTAGCTTTGAAAAATAATATTCTATTTATTAATCCTTTTATTTTTTAGAATTTTTTTATTCTTAATAGAGAAAATATAGTATACTGTATATTAAATCTATTTAAATAATCAAGATTCAAGTTTTTATTTAAAGAAGTTTATAAACAAGTAAGAAAGGGTAATAATAATTTCCATAAACTAGTTTCAAGTTGTTTTAAGAAAAGTATAAAAATTTTATTAATTAGAAAGTATATAAATTTCTTATGTATATCTTTTTTATATATAACTAGAAAATTAATAAAAAAATTTTTTTTTATTTTTAAATTTTTAATTATGAAAATTTATTTGTTTTTATTTTTTTTTTTGAGTATCTGTAGCCAGGCTAGATTGTCAGTTTATTAATCAATTGAAAACATAAGTATATTTTTATTCAAGCAACATAATATATATTATAGCTAAACTATTATTCTAATCTAACTAACTTGTTATAAGTATAAAAGCCTCTAAGTTTGACCTTGAGGATAATATTTTATTCTGCAGTATCTTTGGGTAAAAACTCTTCTAGTTCACTGTATTATTGCTAGCAGGTTGTCACCATTATATGCAGTATCTGACCAAGCCACTAAAATACAGGAAACTATAAAAGGATGTGTTGAAAAAAAGGAGAAGGAGATATCTAAAAATATTTAAATAGATAACAAGAACATAAAAAGAAAAAAATTGAAAAAAAAATTTTTCAGCTTCCTCCAAAGACCTGTTTCTCAAGACCTTTTCTCAATAAGAAATTCCTAATTAGAATATCTTTTCTTTTCTTAACTATCTGAGGAACTTATTCATTCTTAATTTTGATTTCCTTTTCATATATTGTCTAAAAAGACTTATTACCTAGTGGAAGCCTTTACTTCTAGAATACACTTGGTCACAACCTTCTTTGGGTAGTAATTTTTTATCTACCAGTGGTTAAATATAGGTTCCTAAAGGAGGAGACAGGAACAAAAGTCAAATGTTTCTTACTAGAAAATATTAAAATTTTTAAATTAATAACTATAAAAAAATTATTCACAATTGTTCTCTATTATCTAAATTATTGATTTATAGTATTTTCTGACTTTTGTTTCTATTAAAGTGAAGAGCTATGAATTTTGTTTCTCAAAAAGGAATATAAGTGATTTATAAAATTTTATATGCTAAATACTTTAGGAGCTTATCATTATCTGTGATAGAGAGATGACTTATGATGAATCTCAGGTTTTTATGTAATATAATAGAAACTGAATCATGTTGTTTAAATATGGTATCTTCCAGTAGCTATGTCTAGTTAAAGGAATTTTATTGGTATACATCTTCTATTATCAAAAAGGTCAGATTCCTCAATAATTCTTTTGCCTTATAATGGTAAAAGAGTCTTGAAAGTGATGAGGATTCCCATCAATTACAATATTTTTCAACAACTTCTGAAAAATATATTCTTAACTGTAACTAAAGGATTGGAGTTTAGCATAGACTGCAGATAGTTTGGTCTTATTTTCTGACTGAAATAAAAAGGAAAACTTGGTCTTGAATTTTATCTGACCAGGATGATAGAAGAGAAAAACCTCAGCTTGAATAAATAGTAGCTTTTTTATTACCTGGAAACTTGTTGCTCATATCTTATTGGCCTTATAGAACTTGATCTGTAGGTTAACCCAATTGAAGGAGTAGGGTGAACATAAGGTACCAATCAAATCTTTCAATCATCAATGATATTATTAGAACACATAATGTGACTAGTAGAAACTTGTTTACATATAGCTATTAATGTATTTCATGTCAACCAATCAGATACCAGATGATATTGTGTTACCAGAAATTTAGAGTCAAACTGAAATAAACAAAATTTTCAAGAAAACTTTGAAAAACAATAGACACTTTAAGAGGGTACAAGACAGTATGTGAGAAGGTGGATAATAATAAGCCTTCCCTTGCTAACAAAACCTCTATTTCTTGTCACTTCTAATTCTGTAAGGTAATACTTCACTTGTCAGTCCTTTTATTTTCTAGAATCTTCTTGTCCTTAGTAAAGAAAGTATGTACTTGAGTCTTTTCATGTCACTAGAGACTCAAGTTTTTATTTAAAGTAGTTTATAAACAAGTAAAGGAGGATAGGAGAGATAAATAAAGACAAGTTTTAAGTTGTTTTAATAAAAGTATAAAAACTTTATTAGCAAGAAAGTATAAAACTTCTTACAAATATCTTTTTTGTGTATGGTCTGAAAATTAGTGAAAAGAGTTTTAAAAATATTATAAAAATTTATTTATTTATTATTATTATTATTTTAACTTAAAATATCTATAGTAATGACCTGTAGGCAATGATTTTATTAATTAGAGGATTTATCCAAATTAATAAAAGAGCGAAATATTATTTTCTAGGTTGCATTTAGAGAAATAGTTTTTCGACGACGAGTGAGAGAAATAGTTTTTCGACGACGAGTGAGTCAGTATATGAAAGTCACAATAATTTGTAAATACCTAGTATATATACAATAAAGACATGCCATGCTGACCTGACTGTGAGTTAAAAAAAAAAATATATATATCAAATAGATAATCTAATCAAAATATGATTAACTTCTTAATTTTATATGTTTCAATCCAATTGTTTTAATAATCAATGTCAATCAACTAGAATTAAAAATAAATAATAATTCATATTCAATTAAGATAAAAAATATATATATTTAATCAAAACACAACACTACACAAAAGTAAATAACATATTTTTCTGTGATACGTAATTCAATATGACTATGAAAAAATACAAGTCAATGTAAATTATAAAGAAAAAAGAAGCACATATTATAAATACACTGGTTCAACTATTAAACAAATATGATTAACAATAAACACTATGGATTACATAAACTATTTATAGCACAATATCTATTATAAATAATATCTCAAATAGAATTCCAAAATCAAATAAATACTCGATCTTAGATAGTATTATTACTAGAATTCTAAATGTTGATCAAACTATCTTTATCAGGATCACAGTTCTTAAACAATACATTTTTTATTTATGGACCTAGGGGAAAGGCAAAAAGAAGACCTTTTAGTTCCTTTCCTAAAGAATAAATATTTTAATATAATAAATTAGAAAGAAAAATTACAACAAGCTTTTTATATCTTTTCAAAGAAGCAACCAGTAATAGCAAATCTCTATATAATTAGAGATCTTTCAGAAAAAAACAGATATAAAGGTTCAATCAACAATAATAGTAGAAATTCACTTTAATATTAAAACTAAAATGAGAAAAAAGGTAATAGAAGACTAGATTAAAATAAAAGAAATTATTAAAAAAATTAAAGAAATAATATTGTAGAGTAGTTTGCATATTCCATAAGAAACAGATTAAAAACATCCAATCTAAATCTATTTTTTTTTCATATAAAAAAATATTAAATATTAAATGGAAATATTTATAACCAGACTTATAGAAAAATTAGAATATGAATGAGTAGTATATCTCTAAAATATATTAGAACTATCAAAAGACTCAAATCAAAGCCTTTCAAAAAAGAGTTTCTCAATAGCAATGCCTAAACAACTTTCTATTGTGAAGAAGAAGAAGATACTTTGCAATATCTAAAAAAGGCTACCAAAAAAGAGAAAGAAAACTTTACAGTCATATCCCTAGAAACAGAAAAATAAACAAATATCTCATATTTTATACATAAGAAAATCTTTCAGTAGAAGAAAAATGAGAACTAATAATCTTTAGTAATAATCCCCATTAATATTAATTGAAGTCACTCAAGACATGAGATCAATTCTATCCTTCAAAGATATAAAGAGACAACAAATATTTATATTTACAATTATTTGAAATCACAAAAAAGAATTAAAGCTCAGATAATACTATATCAACAATATAATAATATGGAAGAAGAATGTATGATTTATATAAATTAAAACCATCTTTACTCAATATAAACCAGATAATAATGAGATTAATAATAATATTAAATAGCAAAACTCCTAATTCTGAGATTATATAAAATACATAATACTACAACTAGTCTGATTACACAAGCAATCTAATATATTAAAGCAAAAGCATACTATATATCCAAAAACTCTCATACACTCAAAAGAAGAAAATACATAGTAATATGTTTCATATTAGCCCAAGATCTAGCAAGAGTATTAAAACAACATATTTTTATTCATAGATATAAACTAACATGAAGTGCCAAGAAATATTTTATAGAAGAAATAGAAGTCTTAAAAGAGCAGCTTCATAAAACAGAAGTTTGTAAATCAGAAAATGTTTCAAGCAATAATGAATCTAGTCAACAAGTTATAAAGATAGGAAGAATAGATATTAAAAGTAATAAAAAGTCTAAATAAAGATCTAAAAATTTAGAAGAAAAAATTATATTGACAGTTCCAATAAGTTAATCAAAAAAATATCTAAACAAGGCTGGTTAATAAGAAGTCAAAGAAATATAAGACAAACTTATAACAATAAATCAAGACAATAAAGAAACAGGACATTTAGATACCTAGCCACAGAAAGCAATAAAGAATCAATAGGTAATCAATAACAATAGAAAGTTTTATAAAGAAAAGATATGAAATATGAGACATAAGATAGATAGGACTATTTAAATCTTATTTTAGCAAACTTAAAAAGGCTGAATAGTAGAATTTCTAGATTAGAAAGAAAAACAACTCCTAGTAAGCAAATAAGAGAGAATAGAGAAGGTGCAAATTGCTTCTAGAAATATCAGTTTTTTAGAATAACAATAAGGAGAACTGGCCCAATCCTCTTGCAACAAATACTTTAAACAAGAACAAGAGATAACAAATAGAATAAGAAGAATTGATTCAATAACAAAATAATTATAATGTCAATATATTTCTTTAAAATAGAAAAAATGAAGTTTTTCAAGAAAGTAAAAGATAAAAGTATATCAAAAAAGAAAGATGATGATGATAATATTTACAAAAAAGTGATAAGAATTGGCATACACAATATTATATGTATCTCAGATACAATAATTTAACATAGTCTTATAGAAGAATGCAAAAACAGAAAATAGATACGTTGGGATTAAGTGAGATCAAATTAACCAAAACAAAAGCAAAATAAGCATTTACAATTAGACATTATATAAACACTTTATAGTATTAATAAAACATTATACTGTATGTAGAATAGGAATTAGTTTATTTATAAAAAAAAATCTCAAAAAAAAAGTAGTATTAGTAAAAGAAATAAAAGAATATAGGATTGCAATCAACTTATTGATGAAAAAAAACAAAGTCTGTATTATGCAAGTATATATCTCATCAAACAAGCAAAGAAACAAAAAAGTATAAGAGAAAGTAAAAAGTCTTATTAAGAATAAACATGGGTGAAACTTTCATGTAATATTAATAGGAAATTTCAATGCAGCATACAATTTAGTAAAAAATAAAACATCATCTTTCAAAGTAAAGTTTAAACCATTATGGCATTCAGAAATTCTTTTATTAATTTTATTGATAAATGAGACTTTTTAGACATACAAGTAGTATAGTAAAGCAAAAATAAAATTCTAACAAGATGAAATGCAATGAGTAGTAATTGAATTGATTATATATGGATATCACAAGGCCTAATAAGATATCTAATTCTATAATTTAACAATTAAAGTATAAAAAAAGTTATAAATAGTAATCATACAATGCTAATAATAACACTACATAATACAAATATTTTCATTAGAGACATATTAAACAAATTGTCTATCAAAGAGAAGAAAAAATAGATATAAAAGGATTAACAATAGATCAATAACAGGTATTCGATAACAGTTTGAACTATAAGTTCAAAACAATATTAGATCCCCTATTACAAGAAAAACTAGAAAAAATATAAGAAAAGTTAAGTAAACAAAATATAAAAGATATTCAAAAAGCTAGTTAGCAAGGCAGCTTTCAACAAGCTTGCAATCAAAAATATATTAATCTCAAAAAATAAGTATTATAGACATAGTCCAGAGTTCATAAAATATAGAAAAATATTACAATTAATGATACTCTTCAAAAAAGCAGAGTCTTCTAACAACTTGAACAAGCTACAGATTCTTAGTATACTATAGAAAAATATAATAGAGTTTACAGCCCCAATTATCAGATTGAAAACTGTTATATCCAATATAGTATCCTAAATATCTCATAGATACTATTGAAAAAGAATATATAAGATATAATAAAAGGTCTTAAATTTATTTGCCAGAATTTTAAAGCAAGAAAAACTAGAGATGCAATTAAATAAAGATGTGAAAACCTGCAAAATAATCAAAGAAAAATAGTAAACTCACTAATAGAAAAGCTTTATATCAAAAATAGTTTTGGATAGGAACAAAGTTAAAAAAAAAAAGATCAGAATATATCATGATCAAAAAGAATAAAATTGAGGAAAAAGTTAGAAGATATCACCTGAAAACCTTTAGAAAGTGAGAGGTCAACTTTGATAATTTTACTAATGACTGAAAAAAAGAATATAATCCCAAGAACTATATTAAGGCATGGTGTTACAAAGATCATTTAAATTTTATTTCATAAGAAGAATTGAGTGAAATACTTTAAACACTTCCCAATAACAAAGCTCCAAAAAAATTGCAAATCAGCTATGAAATGTTAAAAAGGCTAGGTCATAATAGAAAAGAATATTTGAGAAAAATAGTAATCATTCTTCTAAAATAGCAAACAATACCTATCAGTTGAAAACAAAGTCATATTTATTTAATGGTGAAATCAAAACTATGGGAATATGATTTTTTAAATATATGACCTATTGTATTACTAGAAATCATAAGAAAATATTTATTAAAATTCTAATAAATAGACCAGAAAACATCTGTAAGCTTAACAATGTTATGAGAGGTTCTAATTTTGCAAGGCTACTGGAAGAAAGTATTGCAGAATCAATCCAGATTTTCAACAATATTTGTGAAGATACAAAAAAAAATAAGGAATTGTAAAAACTTTTTCAAGATATAACCAAAACCTATAATATAATTAGCTTGAATAGGTTAACAAATAGCTTTCTATCTTTGTACCTTCTACATATTCCTAATACTGGATTAGTTTTAATTCTTAATTTTTAAAAGATTTGATATATTCAAAGTGTTTTATTTTAATATACTTTCTAGTATTATTTAGAATCAATTTTTCTCAAATTATATGTTACTATTGAAACTTGCTTCTTAATATTCAGAAGTAAAATTCTAATGAATTTTTAATCTAAGTTTATTGCCCAATAGTTATCAAAATACTGAAACTGAATTAATATACAAATTAATAAAAATTATTGATCTAATTATGTTCTATTTTAATAAAAAAAGACTTGAAATTTTAAATTATCAAACAAATATTGATACAATTTTTGAACAATATTTGTTTTCAGTTAACAAGTTATATTGATTTTTAGACAACTCATATAATATTCACAAAATTATCATCAATGGATCTGAATATTTTTCAAGTAAACTCTTGCATTTAAAAAAACTAAATTTAGAGGTATTTATCAAAATATTAAATTTATTAATCAAATATTATGAAGTATTTTATAAAATCATCAATTTTTACTAGTCAAAAAATATTTATTTGGCATAATGTCACTTATGTAACATTTATCAAAAAAATAAATAATTCAGCATATTAATGACATAAATAAATTATCAATCAATTTCTATCATATAATTCAATATAAATATTATAAATTGTTAATCTTTTTCTATTATATAATTTAGTATTATGATTAAATTTATATTTGACTGGTGTGTCCAAGTGGAATTGCTTTTAAAAGGACAATTTCCAAAGAAAGAATTAAAGAAACAGTTTATAATAATTAAAG
>CAJVPT010004205.1:0-13870 GCA_910592055.1 Acaulospora colombiana
GAAAGCCTGAAAGAAATTCTACTCAAAGGTGTTACTTATGGAATGAAGTGGTTGGGTTTTAAGCTTGGTCAGAACAACGAATAGTGATCTGCAGTGGTGATCTGTGGGTAATGATATTAAAGGTTGGAAGGGTATTCACCTGAACCATTAGTGGAGTGATAAATCACTTCCGAAGTTGTACTTAGAGTTTTGATATATCAAGACAAAACAGTAATAAGTGAGTTAGGTAAAGTCTTAACTTTAGCGAATTATTTAAAATGTATAGTATATAAATGTTTAATAAAGCACACATATCTAGCCTGACCTAGGGTTATAAAAAAAAAAAAAGTAAATATATAATTTTTTAACTCTTGACTTAATATTATAAGATATTCAATTATCTACAAATATATAGTAAATTGTTTGAAATTATATTAAATAAATATTAAATAATATGAGATAAACTTATTGTTTTTAGTTGTATAGCATGTATAATTATGTTATATATTGAATTCCACTAAGTTTTTATACCTATAATAGGTTTTAAAGTTTCTATTTGCTAATTTTTACAAGCACAATTTAATTTTTCTAGCTAATAAGATAACAATCATATTTTTACAACTAGTTTTCATAACTTATATAAATAAATTAGCAAATATAAAAAGCAATATACTATATATATTATATAAGCTTACTTGTTTTGAATTTTTTTTAATATATTTAAAGCTTTTTGTACACTTAAATTAATAATATATACAAAATATTGTAAATAATTTTCTATTGCATTAAAAGATATTGCTTGAGTTTTACTCTATTTTTTTTATCAATTTGGTAAATATAACATTATTTGTAACATTATCAGTTGTAATTCCCAATATCTTTTTTTTTTTTTAAAACAATGACTCAATCTTGTTTTATTAAAGTTTCAAGTTAAGACAAATGTGAATGCAAGAAATAATTACTAATAAAACACTTTTATAATTGTTAATAAAAGTTAAAATTTTATACTACTACTACCACTTTGATTCCACAAGCTGGTTACTCTACAAGAGCTTCATCAGTCGAGGGCATATTACCTATTCCTCAGCTATTTTTAATATCTTCATTTTATGAAATTCCAACTGCTCCAATTTATGGGATGACTTGTTGTCAAGAAGAATTACTCAAATTAATCTAATTCACATATTAAGAAAGAAGATTTATCGATCCTCCTAGATTTCTTCTAATGCATATACTTAGGTGAGATACATTATTCCAAAAAAAAAAATTTTGATTCCCTTATATCTCACCTGCCATATAGCTCAACTTTGTTATGAAGACTTTGTTTTGAATCTTTATTTATTCGATAGAGCTGAAGAAGAAACCTATTCAGTGGCCAGAAGTAGATAACTACAACTATAAAACCCAGTTGTAATATCTTGTGATCTTTACTATGATTAGATGAACTCTTTCTTGAAGAAACCAATGATATAAATGAAGAGATATCCTATATTTATCCATATCAGACTCAATGACTTATGGTAGACCCCAGGTTCTTATGGAGCTAAGAAAATATATTTAGATATGTGAGGTGACCAATGGAAGCTTGTTTATATTCTTTTATTAATGTGAGCTCTATCTGTCCAATCATGATATAAAAAACTTTATGCTACTCAAAATTCAGGATCAAACTAAGATAAGTAAAATTCTCCAGAAAAAAAATCAAAAATAAGTACTATGAGAAGTTAACTATAACAAGAAAGTAAAAAAGTTGTCTTTCATTATTAACACACTTCTGTAATGTTTTTCTATAATGTGAGATAATGGCACATTGTTTCTTTTTTCTTTCTGAACTTTCTTGCCATTGATAGAAAAGGTTTTTCTTGATCTTTATGATTACTAGAAATCAAGTTTTTGTTTGAAGAGGATAGTAAGCAAGAGAAGAGGAAGTAATTAATGACTCTTGAAGCTTTTTCAAATTGGTTTAAGGAAAGTAATAAGACTTTATTAGCTTAGAAGTATAATAATTTCTTGTGAATATCTTTTTTGTGTGTGATCAGAGGATCAGTAAAAAGAGTTAAATTCCCAATTTCTTTAAAATTAAATAAATTATTTTATTTTTACATTATATTTATTTTAAATATATAAAATAAATTTATCTTTGTTTGAATCATAAATTTCTTAAATATGATAAAAATGCTTCTTTAATATTTTCACTTAAATAGATATCCTATAGCTATACAAAGTTTATTATTTTATTTTATTTATTTATTTTTTTTTTTAAGATGCTAGCTCATCCTTGCACCCATATGCTATGTACTTTATTTAAGTAAGTAAAAAATTTAAAAACAACAAGGATGAATAATTATCTATACTGTTTAAGGATTTACAGTTAATGAATAGTATAAAGAGCTAACTATTTATATTTAATCCAACCAGGATAAGATAATTACATGACCATCTAGTATAGATTAACTACTTATAAAAATAAAATACTAAAAATAATAGGAAGAATGATACACAAACTATATTATTTTTTTATTTTATACTTAGACACTCTCTAAAAACATGGCTCAAGCCTTGATCTATTGGATAGCTTATTGCTATCTTTAAAAAGAGAGCTAATGTATCAAGGATTTACCTGAAGTATCCATCACCATCAATGTTGAGGATTCCTTATATAAAGCCTTAACCTCCACTAGTGCTTAATCAAAAATTTTATAAAAAAAAAGGATTGACTAGTACTGTTCTTAGAGAGATACTTTGTTGTTTAAAAAGGTGACAAATATATTTCTAAAGAAAAGGTAATAGATATTCAAAACTCTTCTAAAAGGATTCTATTCTATAAAGTTATTTTCTTTTTACTTGAGTTCACTGAAGTAAGAGAGGAGAAGTGAGAAGCTGATATTTTTCTATTTGATGTGTTATAATCCAGTACTATTCTTTTTATATAGCCAATGACATCATAGGTATTTGTATCCTGTATTCACCTGTACCATAATATATGACTTATAGTGAATTCCAGGTTCTTATGGATACTGAAAAAATGCATTCAAATATATGAAGTAACCAATAGGTACTTGCTTATATTCCTTTACTAATATGTTTTTTGCTAACCAATCACTGTTTAGAAACTTTATGCTACTCAAAATTCAAGGTCAAACTAAAGTAGATAAAATTCTTTAGAAAAATTGAGAAATAGTATTCTTAAAGTAAGTATATGATAAGAGAGTAGGTGGTTGCTTTCAAGATAAGTCTCTTATCCTCAAAAAAGCTTTGTATTATTTCTCCAGCAAGTAGGTAGGTAGCAGCACTTTAGTTCTTTTTTCTTTCAGAACTTTCTTGTCATTATAAGAAAAGTATATTCATGACTTTTGTTATTAAAAGTTAGGTTTTTGTTTGAAAAAGATTGTTTACAAATGAAAAAGTAAAGATGACTTTTGAAGAATTTCTTTAAGTTAATTTAAGGAAAGTTATAAGACTTTATTAGTCAAGAAATATAAAATTTCTTGCAAATGTCTTTTTTTATATAGTCAGAGAATCAGTGAAAAAAGTTGTAATATTAAGATGATACAAAGTCTATTATTATACTTTATATTCTTCAATTTTTATTAATAAAATAGACAATTATGTTCAAAACTGCTTTTATTGAAATTGATATTCAAATATCAAATATAAATAAAATTTGGCTTTTTATTTTTTGTAATATCTTTTGAATTTTTTTTTGATTATTTAAATAATAATTCATTATACAGATTTTAATAGAAGTAGCAGATAGTATTTTTACATTGGATACTAATATTTATATAAAAGCAAAAAATACTGGTTTTTGAACAATTGTAAAAGGTTACTGGTTGAAAATCATTTATTGAACAAATTTTTTTTTTATTTTTGTTGAGTTATATATTTACTATATATAAATATAAATATTAATAATATTTTTTTAAAAATTTAAAAATTATTTAAAATTACCTTCATTTTAAAAAAATTTATAATTTCAATATTATTAATTATTAAATTTAATTTTGTTAGATGAGTTTTTTTGAAATGTTTTTAAGATTAGAAGTGCTATTTTCACTACAAGTATATATTATTTTATAATATTTATAGTTAATGATGAGTTTCTAAAATATTTAGTATATAAAATTTCACAGATCACTTATGTCCCTTTTTAAGGAACAAAATTTATAGTTCTTCATTTTAATAGAGACAAAAGTCAAAAAATACTATAAATCAATAATTTAAATAATAGAGAATAATTATAGATAGTTTTTTAATAGTTATTATTTTAAAATTTATAATATTTTTTAGTAAGGAACATTTGACTTTTGTCTCTACCTTCCTCTTTAGGAACCTATCTTTATTTATAAATAGCTTTTTTGTTCTCTTTAAAACTTGAACTTCTTATAAAGTATTTCTATACTTTACTTCTAGAAATTGTTGAGATAACTGAGACTGATTCCAATGGATTGCTTATATTAATATTTTCAATATTGATATTGTCATGGCTAATTAAACTATTACTTTTATCATATGCAAATTGAATGCTATCAAATAAGTTTTTATATTCTATTTTTTAAAGAAATAAATTAGCAAAAACAAAGAATATGATAAAAGTAATTAAGCAGTAAAACTATAATATTATAATGAAATGTTTAAAAAATTATAAAAAAAAGTAAATATTGAATTTTTTAACTTGCCTTTTATATTAATATTAAAAAAAAACTCTATTTTAATTTTCTAAATAGTTCAATTTAAATAAAATTATATAATTATATAATAATTTATATAAATTGATTTATATCTAATTTTAAATTATATTGGATTTGATTCAAATTCAATTTGAATCTGATGATTTTATAAATTTAAAATTAGATTCAATTTGAATCTGATTGAATTAAAAATTTTGAAATTTGATTCAATTCAATTCATATTTGATTTATGGATTAATTGAATTTTGATCAAAACTATAATTACTAATTATTAATTATAGAAAAAAAAAAATAAAGATAAAAGTAGTTTGGATTCAGGTAGAAAAATAAAAAAAGAAAAGCAAGTTTTAAATAGAAATAAATAATTGGCTCTTATCTACAAAAGTTGAATTGATAGTAATTATAACAGTACTCTTAATAGTCTCAATTGAGAGAAAAATTGAGATTTATATAGATAATCAGATATATATTTCCAAGTAAAAATCTTTAAAAAAAGAAGATTTGAGGAGAATAAATAAGTGATAACTTAAAAAAAAATTGATTTCTTTGGGTATGCATAATAAAGTTAATAAAAAAACTATATATATATCCAAAGTTTACAAAAGTTAAGGTACACTCAAATAATATTTACAATAAACATGTAAATATTCTAGTTAAGAAAGTTATAAAATTTTTACTAATTGAATAGAAAGATCATATCTTTCACAAAATTATTATTAAAATCAAGTAACAAGAAACAATCCTAGATGATTCAATTAGGTAGTTTATTAAGAATATTAATAATAAGATAATAGCTTATTAGTGAACACAGCAATACAGAATGGAGAAAAAATAGAGTCATTAGATTATAAAATATTAGGCTCATATATGAAACCTATTATGGAAAAAAATTAAAGATAAATATATATGGGATATATTTTTTGAACAATCTTAATAAAGAAACTTTTTCATTAAATGAGCTATCTACTCTAAGTAAGTTAACTATAAGAAAATTGGATTTATACAAGTAGTAAAATGTATTGCATATAGTTAACAAAATAAAATTATAAAACATTTACTAAAATATTTAATCTATAAGGATTAACTACAATAGGTATGAAATAAAAAAATAGATAGAATAATTAGATACTTTAAAGAGTTACTATGAGAAAGAAAGAGAGAAACTGAAGAAAAAAACTTCAGGTTTATTATTAATAACAAAAAAGAAATAAAGAAATTTGATAAGTGAATTTCTAGAGTAGTAGAATAAACTTTTAAAATTAATTAAAATATTTTAAGTTTTTATATTGACTTTATAAAAAATAATCTCATTCTAGAAATGACAAATTTAAATCATTAAGATAAATATATAAAAAGAATAGTAAGAAAGTAAATAATAAAAATATAAAAAAGAGTCTATAATTAAATCTGAAAAAAAGTTTAAAACAAGAGATGCGAAAAAGTAATTGAATGAAAACAAACATAAGGAATTAATAAAGAGAATAAGATAAAAAATATTTATATTCTTCAGGTTAAAAAGCTACATCCTTGAAAATAAAAGAGCTACTACCTGAAAAAGAAAATCTTGAAAACAAAAATCTTTAACAAATTCTAACAAGAAAAGTGAAATATAAAATAAATTGATTAAATTTTAAGCTCTGTTAGAATTTTGCAAAGTAATTTATAGTAGTGACCTGCAGGCAATGAAGTTAATAGTTGAAAGGATCTTTATCAGAATTGCTAATGGAACAATAAATCATATCCAAAGTTACACTTAGAGTTTTAATATTTCTTAAAATAGAGATAAGTAAGTTAAGTAGAAACTTACTTAACTTTAATAATATATTTTTCAATATAAAGTATACATATGTTTAATAAAGTATACATACCTAGCCTGACAGAGAGTTTAAAAATATGTACTATATACTGTATATAAAATAATTTACTTAAAATTAAAATAAGTTTATAAAAATAATTTTACTTGATATTTTAAAAATTAAATATTTTCTCTTAATATTAAAACTATTTTGTTTCATGATTTATTAATAAATTGAAATTTTAAATAAATTTCTTTTTTGAAAATTGTTTTTTAAAAGCAATTTGGCTTGAACACACTAGTCACAAATCTATTTTTTATTTATAAATACCGAAATTCACGTGACTTGTTACTATAACTAAATATAATGATACGAATCACGTAATTAAAGCATCCCTATTCTAAAAAATATATAATGCGCACATACAGTATTTATTAGCATAGCCTTTTAATTATTTACAAATGAAAATAGTTTTCACAAAATTTTGACATCTCGAATTTGTTATTTGATACTGTATGGTAACTAATGTTCACATCTGATTATTGTGCATAAGGCATCTCTTCAACCTCATCAAGTTTTCTTTTCTTTATAATACCCCCATCAGAAACGTCCACTATTGTAGGTCGGGGTCTCTTCTTTTTTGATATCATCCAATCCCAAAGCTCTATTTCATCAATAATATCGTACAACACATCCTCGGCAACATATTCCATATATCGCTCGGACATTGGTCGCCATTTTCGCGTTGTGTTATTATTTTTCTTTGATGATGACATATTAGATGTAGCTGTCAATGCCAATAATAACAATGATGATGATGATGATGATGATGATGAGTTTGCTGGCGTGATTGATGTTTTCTTTTGTGCATTGTATACTTCCGCTTCCGGATCAGATTGTGGTGGATATCGAAAGTAAGGTCCAAAGTTTAACGTACATGTACCACCTCGAAACATAGAGACAGCCGGGTAATAACCGAGCGACCCATCATCCTCAGTTAGATTTTCTTCATTAGTGCGCTCGTCGATAATAGGGAAAAACGAATATAAATCCTCAAAAGCAACCCCCTGGCATACACCATTTTTGTAAACAATAATTTTGGATCCGGGTAACCTCGGAATTATTGGAGGTGGAGGTGTTGTAGATGTCTTTGCTTCTTCTTGCTTTTGTTGCCACCAAAAATTTTTATCTTTCTTCTTTTCTGGCAACTCGAGTAAATCATTCATCTTGCTTGTAGGCTTAAAATCCTTATATTCAAATATAGTATCTCCTTTGAATAAAATTGGAATTCTATGCCTTTTTGGGCATTTCGGTTTGTAATCTGGGAAGCCCTTCTCTAATGGCGGTAAGCTTATATAAAGACCTATTACATCGCCTGTCTTGAAAGGTTCCCCAAATCGAGACAGCCGCGACTGATGCACTTTATGTCCGGTGAGGTCCCTAAAGCCATAACTATAAGCATCGGAACCAACAGATGAATTCCTATTACCTAAAAAATTCACATTACATATGACGAAGCATGTTAACCCGAATATATATATTTATTTATTTAACCGGAAAGTATTTTTCAGAGTTACCTTCACGTCGTGCCCAACCAACTCTAACATGAGCTCCGTCTTTACCATCAATTTTACCTTCCCCACCACGATCTATGAAAACCTCGTAGAACCAATTCCCTTCTTTCACAGGACAGTTGGCTCTGGCCATAGAAAATCCATATTCCGTGGTCGTCGTGAGTTGATCGCCGCTAATCCACACGGATAGACTCGCATCTTCTTTAGATAGGCGCACACCATAAGGAGGTAATTCAGAATTACGGTATTGCATATATGGAAACGATATGTCAATTTGACATGGTAGATATTTAAAACCATTCCTAAGGTTATTTTGTTCACCAGATTGTCCAAATTCTGTATTGGAAGAGTTGGCTTCGATTAAAGCAATTACTGTATTTTTAGGGTTTGATTGCGTAGGTGGAACGGAAGGGGTTGTGCCTTGTTCAGTAGATGAGAGGGGCGTTATCTGACGTTTCGAGGATGAGGCATGCACGGAAGCTAGAGATACGTCGTCCTGTACCTCAGAATCGTTTACCGTACGATTGCTACTTTTTGCGGATTCTTTGTGTAATTTAGATAGATTTCGGGAATGTGATGTCTATGCAACATAAGATACTTTTTTACTAGTTTATTACTACAGATTGTTAAAGGCAACATTTTAAGTTCAAAAAGATACCCCGAAATGTCCAGGTCTAATGTTCCATAAGTTTGGGTCAACAAGACAAAAATTTGAACTAGCTGACCTACAATGCTCGTCCTTTGCAACAAAAAGATCCTTTGTTGAATATAAACAAGATCCAAGTGTCGCCCACCTGTATGAATGTTTGAAGATTCAATTAGTAATCCTCATCTAACAAAACAACCAGCAAAACATTACATTACCAAGTTGCCGTTCTTGACCGTTCTGTGCATAAAGATGACCAATTTTTGTCTACGAACGGTCGTAAATGGTCGTTTTTATTAAAATAATAATTGAAAGGCATCAGATTCTTGGAGTTCGCTGATAGATATATACTATCTCCTTTTAAGGCTTGATTTTCTGCCATGTGTTGCTGAAGCATAAGATTTGCAATGGCGCATCCACCGATTTCTTTCCATCCTGCTTGACATCGCTATGAATTTATAAGTCTATTTATAAATGCATCATCAATCAAAATAATGATAGTACACGGAATAACGTGAACAATACCTTAAAACTTTCTTCTTCGGGTCCATTACAAAGTTTACAGATAAAACGATAATTGGTGAAAATTGGAATGGTCTTATCAATAGTAGCTTTAATGCATTTTGCGTGAAACCAATTCAAGCACTCTGTGCAAATAAGCAAGAAATATTAGAATGGTTAATTATGAGACATTCAAATGATATTGGGACGCGACGTGTCATAACCAAATAACTCACGACAACATTGCACTGACACCTCGGTTAAGTTTCTGTCTTCACCACAGTAGCAGTACTGATGCTCCTCATTAATAGTATGCGTTTCGTTCCAAGTAAGTTTACTAGGATCATAAAGTACCGACATAATTTAGCACCGTTTATTCTATGAAAAATCTCTAACTCTTCTTATTTAATATTTATTATTGGTGACTGTTGCGAATTACACAAGGGTCGTGCCAACGAATCATCATTAATTAATATTTAAATCATTAGTTTACCTTTCGTGAAATCACATGTTTATTTTTTTTTGCCACCTGAGCAGTATGGTATATACAGTAACTAAACATTGGTATAAAAAATCTCTTTAGTGTAAAAGAATCGAGATAGCTTTTTTAATTACTTCATATTACATAATTAAACAGAAAGTATTGTTAACTTATTTTTTGCAACTTAAAAACATATATTTTTTTTTAAACCTATAGTCAGGTCAATATAATATATTTATTAATCTTTAAGAAAATTGATAGAGATATATTGAACAATTATATCATGGCTAAATCAAATTTCATACTAATTCACTTGTCAATAGCTTTAAATCTCAAATGAGCTTCAGCCTCTAAGTGCAATCTTGAGAATGATATTTTATTTTATAATAAGTTTTGAATAAACATTCTCCTAGCTTATCTATTATTATTAACAGATTGTTACTACATATTATTTCTCCAGGAATTAATTTCAAAAAACTACAATAGGAAAAAGAAAAGATATATTTAAAAATATATAAATATGTATACATGAAAAGAAAAAAAAAATTAACTTCTTCTTTTTAATTATTTAAGAAACTTATCTATCTATAATCTTAATTATTTTTTTATAACTATTTGAAATATTTATTATCTACTTGAATTTAATGTTTTTTTTGATATTGATTTTGTATTCATCTATACAAATTAATTACTTATAATGATTCCAAGTTTTAATGTGACTTTTCAATCATATTATATAATTTCTGATATCTTTTAACAAACATATTTAGTTAAAGAAATTTTACTGATAAGTATTTTTTATAGTTTAAAAAATCAGATTCATTAACAATTTTTTTACTTTGCAATAGTATGTTCTTACAAGATAATAAATATTCTCATTAATTACAATATCATTATACAATATTTAAAGAAATATATTTTCAATTTTAAAGAAGAATAATAATTCACAATCTTCTACTTTTTAGTTTTACTATCTAACTGAAATAAAAAAAATAAATTCCTTAATATATTTTGATTAACTAGAATAATAAGAAGTTGAAAATTTGAACTTGAACAAATAACCATATTTTAATTATCTAAAAAATTTAGTGTCTATTCTAATAGTCTTATGATTTTTTTACTTTGGTTATACTTTATTTAGAAAAATGAAGGATTTTGCATCAATAGTTTCTCTTTTTATTATTAATAATATTATTAAAATATATGAATATGATTAATTGAAACTTGTTTATATTTTACTACTAATATATTTCTATTAATTAATATTTTAATCTATCTATTGAAGTTTAATAAAAATTTATCTTATAACTAAAAATGGATTTCTAAAAAAAAAAACAAGAATAAAAGTCAAATGTCTCTTACTAAGAAACATTAAAATTTTTAAATTAATAACTATAAAAAAACTATACACAATTGTTTTTTATTATTCTAATTATTAATTTTGTTTATATTTCAGAAACTAATATATTTCATATTAGTCAATTACTTTTGATAAGGATTTGTGTTATCAAAAAGTTAGAGTCAAACTAAAATAGATAAAATTTTTCAGAAAATTATGAAAGTAAAAGTTCTAAGAGAGTTAAAATAGTTTAAAAAGAAAAAAATAAACCTTTTAACTATAAAATCTTTATAAACATTTTATCTTAAAGATTAAAAAAACTTTTAAATAATTTATAGTCAATTTTTTTATTTTTATAAATTTTCTTGCTATTGATATCAAAGATATTATTTGACTTTTATTGGTCATCAATAGTTAAGTTTTTGAATAAAAAAGATTTATAATACTAGTCGAAATTATGTTATTCGGCTGCTGAACTATTGCCAAATTTGACAAAAATTAATTATAAAAATATTAACGAATTATTTACAATTGCTGCTACTCAACATTAAAAATATCGGTAAAAAAATATCAACATTCTGTAAAAAAAAAATTCAGTATAAAATCTGACAATATTGTGGCAAAAAAAAATTTTGTGGTAAAAAATTCGGCAAAAAAAAATTTTGTAGTAAAAAATTTGACAAAAAAATTGATACTGCGGTAAAAAATTTGACAAAAAAATTGGTATTGTGGCAAAAAATTTAGCAAAAAAATTGATACTGCGGTAAAAATTTCAGCAAAAAAATTAATACTTTAGCAAAAAATTCAGTAAAAAAATTGATACTATGACAAAAAATTCAGTAAAAAAATTATTGCAGAAAAAAAAATTCGACAAAAAAATTACTGTGGCAAAGAATTTAAATTTCATGAAATTTATTAAAAAATTACAAATTCAATTAACTAAATTATTTGTCATTTTTCTCTTCCTCTTTCTCCTCTTTCTCCTTTTCTACTTGCTTTTCTTTTCCCTTTAAAGATCTCAGCTTAACTCTTTTAAAACTAGCTTCAATTAATTTTACTTTACCAAATGTTTTCCGAGATTTTTTGCTTTTTTCTTCTAATCTAATTGCCCCCAAATTTTGCTCATTTATACACTTTCCCCAGTTTGTTTCTCACTCTCTGAATACATTAATGATTCCTTATATTTAATAATTTTTCGTCTTTTAGATTTATCTGCTGATTTTTTTCCTTTTTTTGTCTCTTTTTCTTGTTCACGTTCCGAAGTTTCTTCCAAACTATATACCCAATTTGGCAAGCCTTCTGGTGGCATCACGTTATAGAAATATGAATCGTCACGATATCATTTATAAGTTAACTGGAACGCTTGAATTGATTTCAAATGTTCATCTAAATATATCAACAAATCTTTTAACTATAAGTAATTATAATTAATATTATAATTATTTGGTATATAATATTTTACCAAAAAATATCTTTTCAGAACGCCAACTATAATCATATACATTTATTCTTTTTTTAGTGGGATTTCCTGGATTAAAATCACTTTTTTCAGGTGAATGTATCTTTGTTTCTTTAATTACATGAGTTAATTCATTCCGATATTTGGCAACTTTCTTTGATCTTCGTTCAATAAGCAACTGTATGCTTTTAATTCTTCATGCCCTTTTCTTAATTATTTGTTAAAAATTAATACTTATAGTATAAATATAGAATATTATTAATCTTACTTCATTTAACTGGCTATTTGCATATAAGCAATGATTATCTGCTTCCAGTTTTTCAGTTTCTGCCTTCTGATATCTTCTTCTCTGATGGCGATGTAAAGTGCCTAACTATTTGTTTATTTGCTTTCATAAGAGATTAAAACATGGACCATAGATTTTATTAATTCAGGTATCAACTTTTGTAATATTTTTTTTTTCACATCACTCGAAAAAACTTCATCTACCCTCAGTTTATATTTGTTAGGAATAGTTTTTATTAAGGTCTTCATTTTTGCTCTTGCTTCATCTGATTTTGGCTCATCTTTGATAACTGGTTTTACTAGTTTTAACTCTTTATTACTTCTCCTAGGTTGAATTCTTTGGCGCTTTCCTAAACTCGGCAAACTTTTGGATTCTGATATATTAGTTGCTCTATATTCTACAACAACTATAGAATCAAGTTCAGGTTCCACAGATTTGAGCCAATCAATTTCTTTTTTTAAATATTTTATTTCATTTTTTTACTGTTCTGATTCTTCGGAAAACTTGTTGTTAATATATTCTATTAGGTCTAATTGTTTTACAAATTTGATATTTTACCTTTCTAGTGTTTCGACCTATGCGCGTAATTCTTCATTTTCTAAATAAATTGTTTGATTAATAAAGATAATTTTTAATAATTCGGTAATAATTTAATTCTAACCTTTTTCAATATCCTCCTTGATTCAAGTTTCGTGTGGCAATTTAACTTCCGGCATTAATATTTATACAACTTCAGATGCCAATATTTCAGATAATACAATAGATG
The DNA here is from genome assembly GCA_910592055.1 of Acaulospora colombiana. Classification (NCBI taxonomy): domain Eukaryota; kingdom Fungi; phylum Glomeromycota; class Glomeromycetes; order Diversisporales; family Acaulosporaceae; genus Acaulospora; species Acaulospora colombiana. Next base: position 13,519 of record CAJVPT010004205.1, read on the forward strand.
GCCTTTTTCTAAGCAATTTAGCAGTCATAATAGGGATTGAAGATTTGACACCAGGTGTTACTGAATGAATTATTGCCACTTCTGATACAGTTAATGCGAAGGAAGTTTGCGATGGCAGGAAAGATTGTGAAGATTGTGAACGTGAAGGCGGCTGTTCTCTATAAAAAGTATATCCAGTTGGTTTTTTTTATTCAGACATTTTAGATATCGAAAAAAAAAATCAAATTAAAGGGATATTTAAATAAAATTATTTGTATTGTTTTAATACTATTTGAGATTGCATACAATATTATACTATTATTCATTATATTATATTATAATTCAGAGTCACATACTATATTATACTATATAT
>CAJVPT010004206.1:0-13870 GCA_910592055.1 Acaulospora colombiana
TACTGAAATGTAATATGCTGAGTGGCAGCAATCGAAAAGAATTTGGCAATATTTTTATTATTAAATTTAATCAAATTTGGTAATAATTCAGCTGCCAAATGCTATAATTTCAACTAGTGATATCTTCTATCAGTAATATTGTAGTACCATACAATTCATTCTCTGGTCAACAATAAAAAGTATTTTCTAGTAAAAATTGTGGCAATTTAATTTGTTAATAATTTAAATTTTTAATAATTTGTAATATTACAAAATACCTATTATTTTAACTTTAATTTTTCATTTAATCATGTAAAAGTTGCCTTTATTAAAATTTCCTTTACTACAGGCAAATTCTTTATCATCAACAGGTTATATTTCTTTCAGGCAAGTAGTTGCAATTGTATGGTTCAAAAAATTAAGATCGGTATAGGCAAATTTGCTATATCTTCAGGCTACATAGGTCTCATATAAACCTAAAGGATGGTTTAAATATATTTTTTTATTATCGAAAGAAACTGTAATTTCTTTGTCAGTAGCATTATATTTGTTGCTATCTAGCTGGAATAGATTATATTCTTCTATTTTTTTTTGTGTGTACTTGAGATCACATCTTCAGGAAATATATGCATGTCATAGTTAAAAAGAAAACTGTTCATCACTATAACTTTCTTTTCTTGCAAATATTGCCTTTTGGACCCTTGTAATTCAACAGGTGTATTATACTATATATATGGGTAAATATTCCACTTTCTTTTATCAAAAAATACCTGCAAACATTAACATTAATAAAGTTTTAAAAATTAAAAACTTAAGTTCAATTAAATATATACTCTGCAGCTATTAAGGTACCTTAATCCAATTTTTTGATTTTTAGTAATCAGACAACTTGTCACAGAATATACAGTACTTAACTTCTGTATAAAACTGATTGAAAAAGATCTAATGAATGAGATAGCCGTTTCAAAATATCATGAAAAAAAAATTGGTAAAAAGCAAGAAAGTGGATAATGAAAATATAGAATAAAATATATAACTACTTCAGAAAGAAAATTTGGAACATTAGATGTGAGATAGTGATAAAGTGGAAATGAAAGTTGGGAATTAATAGAGATGATAAGATCAAAAGGCTAACATATCTATAGTGCCAAAAAAACAGGATCAAGGTATCAGGAAATCGATTATATCAAGTATCACTAAGAGAAGAAGAATTAGAAAACATGATAATCAAAAAGGTTTTGCAAAATGGTATAAAGTATAGGATAAAATAGTTAGGTTTTAATCTTTATCAGAACTTGAAAGAGTGATCTGTAGTAGTGATCTGCAAGCAATTATATTAGAAGTTGAAAAGATATTTATTTGAACTTCTAACAGAGCAATAAATTACTTTTGAAGTTGTACTTAGAAAAGTAAAATAATCAAGATAAGTAAGTTAGTTAAAGAATTAACTTTAACATTTTATGTTAAATATATAACTTACAAATGTTTAAAAAAGAAAACATAACTAGCCTGACAGAGGGCAAAAAAAAAAAAAAAAAAAAAATATTATCAAGGATACCTTTATTGGGATATTAGAACCAATATCTGCAATATACATGAACTTTCACATAATAATTAACTTGTCTTTGCACATTATTAGTTAAAGGACTATACTACTTAAAAAATATAAAAAGTCTATTAAGCTAGTTTATATTAAACAAAACATGGTTTAAACTAGATACTGTAAGTCAGATTTTGGAAATAATATTATACTTCTTTGAAAGATTGGTTATAACCTCTATCTAATAATAGATCTCTAAAGTATTTAGTATATAAAATTTCACAGATTACTTATGTCCTTTTTTGAGAAACAAAATTCATAGCTCTTCACTTTAATAGAGACAAAAGTCAGGAAATGCTATAAATCAATGACTTAAATAATGGAGAACAATTGTGTGTAATTTTTTTATAGTTATTAATTTAAAAATTTTAATTTTTCCTAGTAAGGGACATTTGACTTTTGTCCCTGTCTCCCCTTTAGGGACCTATCTTTACCTCTATCTATTTGAATAATTACTTATAGTTTGTTACTATAGATTATTCCCAAAAATAATGAATTGCTAAATTACAAACTGGAAAAGGGAAAAAAAAAATAAAACAATTTACAACTTTCCAAAAGGTTTTTATTCAAGTAAACAATCTTTTCTCAAAAGGGATCTGCCTGATTGAAATATTTTATGAACTTTTAATTATCTGAGAAACTTGGCTATTCTTAAATATTGAAACTACAAAAAGAATATTTAAGAAACTTATTCTTTTACTAATATATAGATTCACATATTGCAAGACTAGTACCAGTATCACATTATAGTAGAATTAATCTAATCAGAATAAAGAAGTCTCTGCAGAAACTTTATTATATCAGGATGAAAGCTTGGAAACTTCTGTTTTCTTTCTAAAAAAGACTTCTTATTATCTAAAGAATTTGATTAAAAAATAGAAATATTATATTTTATATTTTTCACTTGCCTTTCATCTTTAAAAACCTGCTTAATTAAAAAATATTTTTTTTATTAACTTTTCTTTTCAATTATCAATGATATTATTGGAACACATGAGTGTGATCAATAGGAGTTTATTTATATTTTAAAAACTAATATGTTTTATGTTAGTCAATTACCTTTAGTGAGGATTTGTGCTATTCAAAATTTAGAATCAAATTGAAATAGGCAAAATTTTTCAGAAAACTGTGAAATTGTGAGCTCTAAAAGGATCAATACAGTCAAAAAAAAAAAATAAATCTTTTTATTATAAAAAACTTCTATAAATCTCTCACTTAAAAGGTTAGACAAGTTTTTAAGTACTTTACAGTTAATACTTCTTTTTTTAAAAACTTTCTTATTATTGATATTAAAAGTGTTACTTGACATTTATTGATCACTATAAGTCAAGTTTTTGAGTAAAAAAATTTTTAAACAAAAAGAAAAGGATAGAGAGAATCCTTGAAGTCATACTTCAAGCTATTTTAAGGAAAGTATTAAGACTCTATTAGTAAAGAAATATAAACACTTTTTGTAAATATCTTTTTTATGTATAGTTAAAGAATCAGTGAAAAGGTATATTAAAAAGTATTTATATATTTATTTATATTAATAATTTATATATACAGTATATATAGCTATTTTTTTTTTAAAAACTTCTGTCAAGTTAGATATATATGCTTTATTAAATATATGTATACTTTACATTAGAGAATATATCACCAAAGCTAAGTCTCTATCCAACTTACTTGTCTCTATTTTAAAGAATTATTAAAACTCTAAGTGTAACTTTAAAAGTAATTTATCTCTCTATTAACAGTTCAAATAAAAACCCATCTAACTATTAACTTCATTACCTACAAGTTACTATTGCAGATTATCCTACAAGGTTCTGACAAAGCTTAAAACCCAACTATTTCATTTCATACTCCACTCTTTTTGTTAGAATTTCTTGGAGGCCTTTATTTTCAAGGTTTCCTTCTTCAGGTAATGGATCTTTTTTCTTTAGAAGTATAGTTTTCTGGCTTGAAAGACATGGAGGTCTTCTTGTTTTGTTTTCTCTATCAATTCCTTGTGTTTTTTCCCATTTAATTACCTTTTCACATTTTTTGTTCCAGACTTCTTTTTAGACTTGGATTACAACCTCTTCTTTGCATTTTTATTATTCATTTTCTTGCTATTCTTTCTATGTGTTTATCTTGACACTTTAGGTTTGTCATTTCTAGGATAATATCTATTCTTATAAGGCTAGTACAGAAACTTAATATATTTTGACTAGTTTTAAAAGCCTGTTCTACTACTTTAGAGATCCACTTATCAAAATCTCCTATCTCTTCTCAGTTATTGATAATTAATCTGGGATTTTTCTTTTCAGCCTCTCTTTTTCTTTCTCCTAGTAGCTCTTTAAAGTTTTTGATAATTTCATCTTCTCCTTTATTTGATGCCTCATTTAGTTGATTTTAATAGGTTGAACATTCAAGCAAGTATTCTATAGTTTTGTCTTGTTGGCTACATGAAATACATCTTACTTGTTTGTATAGATCTAATCTTCTTATAGTTAACTTACTTAGTATAAGTAGCTCATCATTGATCAGTTTAATTAGAAAGCTTCTTTGTTGAGATTGTTTAAAATATGCATTCCATATGTGTCTATCTTTAATTCTTTTCCCTACTAGGTTCCATATATAAGCCTAGTATTCTGAAATCTACTGATTCTATTTTTTTTCTGTTCTGTTTTGTTGTGTCCACTAATAGGCTATTGTCTTATTATGAATGTTCTTAATAAACTGCCTAATTGGATTATCTAGAGTCATCCCTTGCCACTTGATTTCAAAAATACTTTTGTATAAGGTAAGGTCTTTCCATTCAATCAGTGATAATTTTAGAGCTTCTTTAGCTAAGGTATATACTTCTTCATTATAAGAATTATTTAAATGAGCTTTGATTTTTGTGAGCTTTAGATCTGTATTTTTCTTCTTTATTAGCTCTACCATGTGAGCCCAGAGTGATCAATTTTTTTATTTGAGCCATCTCTTGTATATCTTTCTTGGATATTCTTTTTCTAAAGATTTCTACTTGAAAATACATGTCTGACTGTCTGTAATTATCTTCACTATGCTTTAATTGGAACTACTAGGAGTATTGTTATGATTATTACCAATTTTGCTCTTATAAATGAGGGTCACTTGTTTACTTCTATTTGAAACTTGCTTTTCTTTCTATCGTTTCTGATCTGAATTCAAGCTGCTCTTATCTTCATTTCTTCTTTATCATGATTAATAAATAATCCATTAGAATAAAAGATTGGCTTTTCTTTAGATCCAAGATTATGTTAAATTATAGCTATTAGATGATCTTGATATGTACCTTCTTTAATATTTTCTCTGATAATGGATTCTTCCCAGGTTTCAATGTCTATATAATTTATTCTATCATTTTGGATCTTGAATAAGCTTTGGTTTCTGTAAATCACTTCTTTAATTCTTTTTTCAAGTGCTGATCTAGGATTGGGGATTTTTAAATCTCATATTCTTCTGGTGAACTTTCTTATGTTGAGGTATTGTATTATATATATCTCTCCTATTCTTTTTTCTATGATGCAGTTACTATTTTATGTTGTACCTTCCAAACATCCTGGGCATTTTTGTATATTAATTCCTAATCATTGTTGGCACTGCAACTGACAAAGTGCTCTACTATTATAATGTTTCTCTCTTTTTCTTGTTTTAGTTTTTTCCAAATTACTTGATTTCTTTTACTTTTTATTACTATTCACTATTTTTTTCTGCTTATCTTGATTAGGTTCTATTTTGAAGTATTCTAGTTTCTATTTTATATAGTTTTCTTTTCAGAATCTTATAAGTTGCTTTGATTGTTTTCCTGAAAGGTTTTTGGTTATAATTTGGAATTATTCTGATATAGGTCCTTTGCTTGTATCTTGCAAGAGCTGAAGTATTTATCAGTTTCTTATTTTTTTGGTTTCCTGATCAATCAGCTGGTCCAGATATATTAGTTGATTGTTTCTAAGTAATAGTATATCCTTTTTATATTCTTCTAATGTAAGATATTCTCTAATCCAAATATTTTTCTTTTTCCATTCAAAGATATCTTGCTATTTCTAACTATGAAACATTATTCTGATCACTTGGAGTATGAAGTTGCCATTATCTATTAAGTGACTTAAGGATTTGTAGGTTAATAAATTGAGTGGTTCTAAATTTTTTATCTATGCTTGTTTGAGTCTAATAATGGATATAATTTCTGCTGGTCTGAGATCATTTAGTCTATTGCAAAGTCTTGTCACTTGACTTTCTCTTTGTAGCATTCAGATACTTTTCAAATTATGAATTTTTGGATAAATTATATTATTGGATATAGATCTACACAAACCACTCTTATTTTTGAAAAGTTTTTTTTTATACTGGTTTCAGGATGTTATATATTTTCCAGGATAATATACTATATAGCATTTTAAATTTTATTTTAAATATTAATACTCTATTCAAAATATAAAGAGCTTGTTTATTCATCATCTTTTTATATTTAAGGGCTCTTGTGATTATATTGACTTTTTTAAATACTTATTCTTTAAACTCTATTGCTATTTTTTGATTACCTGTTCAGATCCCTAAGAATCTAATCTATTCTATTCAATCAAGCTCTTTGATTACTTCTTCTTCAGTACCTGCTTTTACTTCTTTCAGATAGCAATTAGGATTGTTAATGATAACCAAGACTGATTTGTTGTTATTTATTTGAGAATCATTGGCTTTGTAAAAGATTCTTGCAGTTTTCAGAATCATTTCTATATCTTCCTTAGATCTTGCTATCCATGTTATATCATCTATAAAGGCTATAGCTGTATGTCTTAATTTTAGTCTTCTTGTAGTCTGTTTTTTTAGATCAGGGTTTCATGTAATTGACATTTTGTATTCTCTTTGTATATCATTCTAGATTTTGCAAAGGAGAGAATCATAAAAAAATTTTTAAAGTAGATATGAAATGGTTTCCTCTTGATCGATTCTGTTTCCAGTTACTATTGATTCTGTGAGATCATTTTTAAATATAATATGAAATTCTCTATTTTTAAAGAAACTCATTATAATCTTTATGAAACTTTTTGAAGCTTTGATTCTTTCCATTGCTTTTAATGGCATATCTAGATTAATTGTATCATATACTTTTGTAGTATCTTGAAAAAGTATACATAATTTCTTTTGTTTTCTCTGGTATCTTTACAGATGTTGTTGCAAATTTGAATTGAGACTGTTGTATTTTCTCCTGATAGCCCTGCATAGTTTGATCCTTTGAGAATATTATTGATTTTACAAATATTTCCTATTCTATTGGTAAGGATTTTGATGAAACACTTTCTTGTAACCTCTAATAAGATGATAGATCTAGTATTTGAGAGTTCACAACCCCAAGGTTTAGATTTAACTATAGAATATATATGACTTTGTTTTTAATGTTTCAGAGTAACTTTCTATCTTAAGAAGTTATTTAAAATTCTTCTCAAGAAATCTTTTTCCTCTTGACTTAATCTTTTCAGCATTTCATAACTGATTTGAGATTTTTCTGGAGCTTTGTTATTGGAAAGTATCCTTAGTGTTTCACTTAGTTCTTTTTATGAAATTGATTCAAGTAGTTTGTCATATCAAGCTGTTTGAATATATTCTCTTGATTTGTACTCTTCTTTCCATTCTTCTGATAAACTGTTGTAGATAGCATTTCTTTTTCTAAAGGTCTCATAATGATATTATTTTATTTTCTTTTCTATTTCATATTTTTGTATTGTGATATATATATTATCCCTCTACTTAATATTAATTCTATTTAATACTATTTTGTTTTTTGTGCATTGATTAGAGAGCTAATCATTTATCTCTGATTGTTTCTCAAATTATTACATTTTTGTTCCAGAAAGTTTTAATGCTATCTCTTATTTTTTTGGCTTTTAATTTTTGACATATGAATTTTAAACCTTCTATAATATCTTGGATATCTTTTTTAAAGAATTTTTATGGCATATTAGAAATACTATACTGGGTGCAATAGTTTTCGATTTGATAATTTGAACTATAAGTACTATTATGTTTTTCTATAATTAAGCTAAGGAACTATAGCTTATTTATTTTTTTTAATATTTTTGCTTTGTTGTAAAGTTCTTTAAGTTGTAGTACTTTTCTATAGCTGATGAACTTGGTACTATATTTGTAATACTCTTTTTCTAACTGGATTGTTTTCTTTGTTATCAGTTTGTTAAAGGTTGCTTTATATAGCAGTTTCTCAAAGGTTTCTTGCAGTTTGTTTGCCTGATCCTCCTTTTTATCTTGATTGGGTTCTTCTTGAAGCAAAGGTTCTAATAACATTTTAAATTTGTAATTTACACTTTTCTGAAAGGCTTGCCATTATAATAGAGATGTTTTCTTTATATCAATTCTCCTTGATATATTTATAGAGGGTTTTGTGATTCTGCTTCTTGTAAAAAGATCTTTATTGTATAATATTATTAGAAGTATGGTGTGGTTACTCCCCATAATATCTTCCATGTCTTGATTATTGAAATGGAATAGAAAATAATTTGTTAGACTAAAGGATATTCAAATATAGTCTATTCTACTATTACTTGTTAGGTTTTTTCTTATTGGAGTTTTTTCTTTGCCTTCCTATATAACTTACATATCTATAAAGTTCCATTCATCAAGAAAGTTAAATAATAGGATTTCAGGTCACCATGATGATCTAAAGCTTGCTTTGGAAGAAAACTTTCTATCTTTCGATGGGTTATAGGCTACATTAAAATCTTCTATTACTATTGTATAAAAGTCTTGTCCATGATTTCTTTTAATAAGATTAGTTATCTTATTCTATATTATTTTACACCTCAGTTTATTAAAAGGAATATAGATCTGTATAATACAAATCTTCTTTCTTTTCATAAGTATGTTGATAGCAATAATGTATTCTTTTTCTTTTTTTTTTATTTATATAACCTTTTTTTCTAAATATTTTCTGATTAAGAGACCAATCCTTACTCTAAATATATATCTTTGTTGATATTATAAAAGTGTTTATAATCTTTTTGGTTGTTGAATACCCATTATGTATTGACTTGTATTAGTTTTGTTTATATAATTCTAATATGCCTATTCCTTGTCTCTTCAATCAGGTTTTATTGTTTTGTAATATCTGTGATCCTTTTAATATTATGTATATCAATCCTAATCACCTTTTTATCTATATCATTTTCTTCCTTGATTTTCTTGAATAGTTTGTGTCTACTAATGTTGTTTAAAAAATCTTCTCACTTATCTTGTAAAAATATTGAGATATCTAAATGTCCCATTTCTTTTAACTCATTATTGTTTATTAAAATTTATTTATTGTCCATATTTATAGTTTTTGACAAGGAGGTGGTGAACTCTTGCTTCTTTTGATTACTATTAAGGACTGATATACCTTTAGGAGTAGTTTGCTTTTCTATTACTTAGTCTTGATCTTCTGAAGACTGTTTGTCCCTCTAAAGTATCTATTCTAGTATATAGTCTTTCAAGATTGGCTAAAATACTCTTAAAGGGATCTTGAGAGCTTTTTATTTTGAGTTTTCCTTATCTTTAAGAAAATTATATCTATTGCTTCACTGATTTCTAATTGATTTTCTATTGCTTCTGTTGCAAGGTATTCTTTTCTTTTGTTTTTTTCTCATTCTATTCTATTGTTACTTTTGTATCTGATTTGTCTTTGGTTTTTGAAGCTATGATAATTTGATGAAATAAAAATAGAATCTGTTGATTCATTATCTGATTATATGTTTGATGTTGATTCATCATCTACTTCTATATTTCTGGATCTAAATCTTGTATTTCTATTTTTATCTTTAAGATTTTATATTTCCATTTTGAAAGTATGTTTGATATTTCCAGAGAGGTGATGTCCCTGCAAGAAAATATGTTATTTGTATACCTTATCTCTTTTTTTTTCATTTTGAAGCAGACTACTATAAAGTTATACTTCTTGAGTATATAGGGATCTTTGGGTGTATAGCATGCCTTAGCTTGAGTACCATTCAATACTATGGCTATTAAGCTAGTATAAGTTTTGTCAGTATCCAGGAGTCTTGCTGAATTATCATTTCTCTCAATTAATATCTAGTTGATTTTATTGTCACTAAGCTCAAATTTTAAGAATATAGCTCTTAATATTTCTGTATTGATTAAAGTTATCCAGATTGCTTCAGGATTTAAGTTGAGATATTTGTGCCATCTGATAAGTCTTTACTTGTGGTTTTGTGTTTATCTTATAAATATGAACATTTTGGACTTCTTCATATCTTTTTAGATGTGCTTTTATAAGGTTCTTATTGACTTTTTGATCCACATCTATTAGATATATATGCTAGACCTCAGTATTCTCTTTGGTTTTAGGTTCTTAAAAGACTTTTCTGTTTAGGTTTCTTTCTGATTTTTATTTCTTGAGGGTAGCCAGGAGTATTATATGTTAAATTGCAAAGTTGTCTTCTTTTTTGTTAACTTCTTCTATATATCTTATAACATTTTCTTTTTCTTATATATAAAAGATTAACCACTCATTTCCATTAATGAATTCTTTTCTCAACAGGTTTCTTTTATTTTGTGAGAGTTTGAAAATGTTGTCTAAGTATGCTTTGGTTTTATCTTCTGTTTCTCCTGAAATATTGACTGCCATTGCTCCTAATCTATAGACTCTTTTCTGCTTTATAAAATATAGATTTATTGATATACCATATCTCTATTTCTAATAGTATAATAGCTATATTTACTAATACATTGTCTTTTGACTATTTCTTGGAGTTCCTATAATTCCAACTCTTCTGTTTCCTGTGCACATGTCATTATTACTTTATTGTCTATTATTAATTCATTATATACTTGTTTGATAATCTCTATTAATTGTCACTTTGGTTTAATATGGTTTATAGGGTTTTTGATAATTTCTATGAACTTGTTTTTAATATAGAATTGTAGGAAATTTTCTTTTATCTCTTTACCTTATTGCCAAAGATATGTGATGTGCTAAGTTAAAATTCTTTTCTTGTGAAAGGTTGTCATATCAACTCCCAATATCTTAGCTATAATACTATCTAAAATCATATATATGTCTGGTAATAAGACTATTGATCCATTGGATTCACTATTTGTTGTATTAATTATTGTGAAACCTATAGAATAGAGTATTTGTCATATTTTCTTGAGAGATTGATTAGGATATTTACTATATTCTCTTCTCTTTTATTGACTATTTGTAATATACGTTGTGCTCTATTCATGTTTACTAGCTCAACTCTATTGATAAATCATATGAAAACTTATTTGTATTTATCAATAATTTATTTTTAGATCATGAATAAACCTTTCTGAGATTGTTATTATTTATGTTTTTCAATTAGGTAATACTAAAAAATCTTGTTTATTGTTTTGATATGTTTATTTGTTTATATTGATAATTCTATCCTACTTCTGAGAGTTGCTGTCATGCTTGTGTAAAGTGTTGATCAACTTGTTTAGATAACAAGTAATATGTATATATGCATGTTTTGCTTATTACTTTTACATGTATATTTGTTTTGCTTATCTGGTTTTTACATATTCATATTTGAGTGACAATATAAGGGATAGATATATTGTTTATATGTGTATGTACATTTAGATTGTCTTGTCTTTAGGAAGCTTTGATATCTTTCTAAATATTTGAGTAACTGAAGCAACTTGATTTATCAAATGGGCTTAGTTGCTTTTTGAGTTCCTTATAGTGTTAAGAAAGGTATTAACCTGTACTGACCTGGCTGTAAGCTATATGAAGTTAATATTGGCTCCTTTTTCTAACTGTAAATCAGTTTACAGGTCTCTTTTCTTTCTTCTAAAATTTTTAATAAAAAGAAGTAAAAGAAAATTAGTAAAGTAGTATATATCTTTGTCCTTAATGTTTTTGGATAACTTGTTATATATACAGTATATTGAAAGTACTTGGTAGCTTGATTTAAAGGATATGTTATTTTTCCTTGTATGTTTGAACTGATTCACTTTTTCCAAGAAAATTACTAAAAAAAGAAATTTTTGAAAAAATGAAGATTAGCGGAAAGAGTTTTTTTTTTATAATATATATAACTATTTATATGTTATCAATTATATACTGTATAAGTATTATTTTATATAAATTTTTAAAAGTAACTCTTTTCAACAATTCTTTTACTATATACAAAAAAGATATTCACAAAAGGCTTTCCATGCTTTCTTGCTAACAAAGTCTTACACTTTCCTTAAACCAACTTGAAAAGTTTTTTAGAAGTCACTTCTATCATATTTTCTCTTGTTTACATTTCCTTTACACAAAAACTTGACTACTAGTGACCTAAACAATCATAAAACATCTTTTCTATCTACAGCAGGAAAGTTCTGAAAAAAAGAAAAACTAATATTCTACTATCTTTCTAACTTATAGAAAAATACTATAGAGTTGAATACATAATAAAAGAGCTATTGCAAACATACTTCTCTCACTCTTTTTATTACTTGTGTTGATTCTAATAGTTTTCTTTCTGAGTTTTTTCTGAAGAATTTTACTTATCTCAATTTAATCTTGAATTTTGAATAGCATAAAGTTTCTTATAATCTAATTGACTCAACAGAATTACATCAATATAAAAATATAAACAAGCTCACATTGATCACTTCATATATCTTGAATATATTTCTTCAACTTTATAAAAATTAAGGTTCTTTATAAGTCATTGGATTTGATATGAATGAATATAAAACACTATCATCTTCCATATTATTAGATGTCTTATAAAAGAATAAGAAAGTTGATCTATTACTACTTTTTTATTAGCTTAGTACTTAGAATATAGAGGCCTGATATATATTTTTTTTACTTCACTGTACTGGTTCCCCAATCTAACAAGATAGAATATGATGTATTGGATCAATCTACATAGTTAAATTTAGTTCTTTCCCTAATCATTTATCTCATGAAACTGAACTCCTTATTCTTAGTAGATAGTAATATAAAATATAATAGTGATCTATACCATAATTGAGTTTTTTCCTCCCCTTTTCTTATACAAATATAACTAGATAGATGAACATCCTAAAAAAATACCTCCTTCTTATCTAGTATTAGTAGTTAACTCCTGAATTTAGCTGGAAATCAGCTGGAAAATAATTTCATCAAGAGAAATAGTTTGAGTTTTTTGTATCACTGAGACAATCTTAGGTAAAAATAAATTGAGTGTCAAAATTTCAAATGAAAGATTTTGTTACAATTAAAAACTAATGAGCTTGACACAAGTCCAAAGAATATAAAAGAAGAAACAGATCTAATTACAATTTTCTTACTGGGTTTTAGACAGTGCATTTGTAAATTGAACAATAGCTTTTCTCCCATATGTATTACAAAGTAATAATAAGTAGTAGTTATCCATCTTCTTTGAAATAAATCCACAAAACACTAATCCTGGTAACTCACTTTTAAGTCTGGTAACACTATATACAATACTTTAGTCAAAACTCCAATCTTATCAGTATACATGATTCTTTTTTAAAATTTTTTTTTCAAGAGATTTTTAAAATTATTTTCTATCAATATATAGTATAGTTATAGAATTCACTTCTATAATATTTCTCTTTTTCTCTTTCCTTTCATTTTTCCTAGAAGATAGAATATCAACAGTGTTTCAAATATGCTGATCTCTTAGAATGGCAGTAATTAGTAAATAATAGAGATTTTTATTAATATATTTTACTATAATACAATAGTTAAGTTTGTAGTTTGATTGGAGTACAATCTCTCCAAATAAATATATCCTTTTGTTTTATTTCAATAAAATAATCTTATCTGTTTTATTAAAAAAAAAAAAATAAGTAAATATTATTTTATTAAAAAATTATATAATTTTTTTTAATTATTTTTAAACTATTATTATTAAAAGTAATCCAATTATCAGATCGTTAAATTTTCTTTATACTGGATCTATATTTTAATTCTTTAAAGTGATTAGTAGATTTCTTTTTTTATAAAGATCTTCTAATTATTAAATCTTTAAGTTAAATGTGATTATATATTTAAAGTTTTGAAATCTGATTAAAAGTTATCTTTTTAATAATTTTAATAATTTTAAGTTAGTTCTTTCTTTGTAATATATAGTATATAACAAACCTTTTTGGAATTATAAAAAAACTCTTTCTGCTGATCCTCTGACAACATACAAAAAAGATGTTTGCAAGAAGTTTTATACTTCTTTGCTAATAAAGTCTTATACTTTCATTAAAACAACTTGAAGCTTGTCTTCATATATCTCTCTTACCTTCACTTACTTGTTTATAAACTCCTTT
>CAJVPT010004207.1:0-13869 GCA_910592055.1 Acaulospora colombiana
GATTTAAAAATTGTCAAAGTTGAAATTTATAATAAAAACATAGTAAGTGGACTCAAACTTTTGGAAGCAACCATATATTATTTTTTAATATTAAAAAATACTAGAAAAGTTAAGATTCGGATAATGGTTCGATATAATATTAATTGTAATATATAATTAATTAATAAATAATACATAAAAAATAATATATCATAAAAAAAAAAAATTCTTTTTTAAAGATAAATTTTAAATTTCAATAATTAATTTAATATAAAAAATTGTTTGATTTTGTTTGATTTATTGTTGTTTTAATAATTATATGCCAGATTTTTAAATAGTTGAAATAAATTTATCACTGATATAACTTAAAAATCGTGAGGTGAAATAGAATAGAATAAAAAAGTAAAATAGATGAAATAACGTATTAATATATACAAATTTAATCTCAATATGCATTAATGGTCGTCAAATATAATAATAATGCCGTAAATTGAAGTTTTTTATTTAAGAAGTATTAACCTTAAAACATTTTACTAACCAAAATAGGTGGTCGAATCCTCTTGATTAATTCACACCAGTTTTGGTAATAAATTATGTTATGTGCTACTGTCATACTTAAAAGTGCATAAGACCCCAACAAAAAGAATTCTCAATACGCATATGTACGTTAAAAAAAAATTTTTTTTTTCCCTTCAATTACTTTATCTCGAGAACATAATTCGCTGTATTTGTTTGACTTAAACATGCCTGTAATCTTTGCTAATGAAATCCTGAGAAAAATCTTTGAATTCTCTGATATGCGAACATTACACTCGTGCCTTTTGAGCAGCCGTGTTTTCTGTGCAAACGTTGTTCCTCTGCTATGGTCAACTCCCCTGGAGCACTTATACTCTGACCCAAAGACTCAACCAGAATGGATTAAAGTCTCCTTGATTGGCCAAATATATATTTCATGTTTAACCGATGACTCCATATCTTTGCTGAAATCACACGAAATTTCGTTTAACTCTACCATTGGGAAACTTCGACCCACTTATGACTATGCCTCATTCCTGCAAAGTCTCGATTATAAGTTATTGTTTGACTGTGTGGCTGTATGGCTAAACCAATCTCAAGTCACTAGCATACGCTCCACTCGAAAACATTATCTGATCATTGAAGAGTTAACCAAATTATTTTTCATTCGCACTACGAATCTAAAATCGGTCTCGTGTAAAAAGTGGGAAAATTTAATAAACTATGGATTGGCACCAAACTATTTGACAATAACTGACCTTCCAAGCGCTGAAATATGCTTAAGATCCCTCGATAGATTTTCTGTGAAGGATTCAATTCCAATAGACTTTTGTGTGGGTTTTTCACGGGTGTCAAGAAGCATTAAGGATTTGGAGATTCAACCAGTGGACAGAGAAGATGACGAATTATTCGCCGAACTCATCAAATCTCAGAAAGAATTAAAAAAGATTATAATTTTCGCTGCTGATCAAAAGAATTGTGAATTACCAGAAATTGCCAATGCCTTAAAACAGCACATTCGATCATTGAAAACAGTAAATTTATGCTACAAAATTCCTGTACCATTAGAAATATTCATAGACTGTGTTAACCTGGTTGATTTGAAAATTTCTCATTTGAATCAATTAATTTCAAGTTCAACATTCGAATCAATCTGCAAAACCCAATTCACTCAACTCAAAGTATTGCACATAAACACCCAAAAGTTGTACTTGGATCAGATCGCAATGTTAATACAAAACACTGGTGGACAGATTGTGGACGTTTACCTGGAATACGAACGGGCGTTTGGAACTGAACACAGTGTCGAATTAGTAAATAGCATAGCCGAGAATTGCCCAAACCTTAAAGAACTACGTGTATTCATACCAAACGAAGCTGTGCACCGTTTACCCTATTTATTTGCCTCATGTCCGAGACTCAATAGTGTGTGTTGGTTAGACGGCGATTCAGCAGGCGAAGATACATCCGAAACGAATACCATAGATATTAGTGATGTGATGATTGAGATGGCGAACGTATATCCCAAAAACTTGTACGAATTTTTGATGTTTGCTCACTGGGAATTTGGCGAAACTGCGTTAGAGTATTTCTTGCGGAGCTGTAAACGAAGGTTGAGCGTAAGAAAAGATCGAAAGTTGGACTTTTTTGTACCGGCATGGGGAGATGATCATATACCCATAATCAAGGCGTATGGAAATAAAGGACTATTGGAGATGAGAGATTGGGAAGAAATTATTCAACAGTATTACGGTTGTTTGAATAAGAGGTGAGTAATGATATTAAAAGCATGAATCAATCTTGCGTAAGGATTATATGAGGATGAATTTCTGTCACTTATTATTGAAATACTCACGAAACATTCTCACAAATACCAGCGACGACAAGAACCAATGGAATTATCCGTCACCATCACCATCGCGATCACCGCAACAAATTGAAGAACAGGACTCTGAAGATTCTGGCGTGGATGTGGTGTCATCACCATCTGCACATAAATTTCAACTCGCTTATGTTGTTGATGCTCACAAAAACGCGAATAATAGCGTGAATTCATCGATGTTGAATGACGAATTCGAATTTTTGCTGGAGGATAGCGAATCATCGGTTTTTCCTAAGGAAAGTGAAAATGTCGAAATAAGAATTGCTTGAGACAGAATTGCGTCATATTGATTCTGTGTTTCATAATATACTATGTATCTTATTGTATTTTAAATTACATTCTCATTTTATTCAATTTATAAGTGTCTGTTAAAGAAGTGAATGTAACTTTTTTCAGTTTTCATTTTGTCTTTGATATAAAATCTTTCATTGAAGATTCGATTTCGAGAATTGAAGTGTTGCTTGATATGTTTGAATTAAATATTTGATTATTAATTAAAAATTTTTTTTTGATCAGAATATAAAAATTTATAAGCTAAAGGTAAATGAAATTATAAAACTTTAGTATATTGAAACTTGAATAACAGATACTTAACTTTTTAATAAAAAAACTTCATAAACAATTATTAATTATTAATAATTTAAAAAAAATTAATTACATTAAAATATAATTATTACAAAATATTTATTTTAAAAATTATTTTGGTAAAAATTTTCAAACTATAAATAAAGTTAAATTTAAACTTTAATGACCCAAATTATATTTACTATAATTATTGTATTAACTATTTTAAACTATTGAGAATTATAATTAATTATAAAGTTGATACCTATTAATACTTAATAAATATTTTTTCAAAAAAATTATTTTTTGAACTTTTAATATACTATATGATTTAATATATATTGAGAAGTTTATATAATTATCTATAATATTACAAATTTTTTATATAATAACCAACTTATTATTATATTGAAGTATTCTAAATCAGATTTAGAATACAATATTTTATTCTTCTAAAGAATTGTTAAAAAAAATCTTTATTCACTAATTTATTATCAAATATTTTTGCTATAAATTATCCATAAATTATAAATTATTAAGTTAAAGAAAAAAAAAGATTGAAAAAAAAAACAATTCACAATTTCATTAAAAAACTTCAAAAGAAATCAATTTTTTTCTCAAAAAAATATACTTAATTAGAATAGTTTTTTTGCTTTTTTAAGTCTTAAAAAACCCTTTTTGTCATCACTTATAATATCAGTTTAATCAATTTAACCAATTTTTAATTTAAGTAAGTACTTAATTAAAACATTTCAAAAAAAGCATTCAAATCTTGACTTTTGTTATTAAAACTTTGTTACTATTTAAGAACTTAAAAAAAAAAATAAAAATTTTTATTTTATATTATTCATATTTTAATCTTTTGATATTATAAATATTTTTTTAAGAAATTCAAACTTTTAAAATAAATATTACTTAATATTTTTTTCAATTATTAATTTCTTTGAATAGTTTCTTATTTAAATTGTATCTGATTTTGTTTAGAAGATACCATTTAATCAAGTAAACTACTTTTATTTATTTTTGTGTGATAAGTTTTATAGAAATTTTAGTAAAGATATTATTCTATTATAGTATTATTCCTATCTCTAGATTTTCTATTCTTAATACTTCTATTTCTTTTTTTCTAGATTTAATGTCTTGCCAAAAATCTATTCAAGCTAACTAATCTGCTATTTTATTGTACTATATCCCTGAATAACTTTTTATTTTATAAAACTTTATCTTGAATCTTCTTTGTTTTCATTGGCTTTAATTTATAGAAGGTTTTTGTTTTCTCATGATTTTACTATTGGTTTTTTTTTTAATCTTTTTTATCCTATTAATAGCTACTTGACTATCAATATAAATATTTGCCATTTGCATTCTGGCAAAATGTTAAGTATCATTAAAATAGCCACTATTTCAATCTTGATCTTTTAATTTGTTCCTTAAAAATATGCTTATTATGATCAGATATAATTATAACACAGTTTAGACCTATGTAGAATTTATCATTAATGTTTGTTAAAAAGCTATCAATATAAATTTTGAAAATTATATATTTTCTATTTTTTTTTTAATTGTTTCTAATGTTTCTATGGCCTCTATTGAAATGTAAAAAATCTTTTCTTGTATACTAGTTCTGATTTGTATTCTTGTTAATATTTTCACTTCTCTATTGTCCTTTATTATCAGAAAGGATTTTGTTTAAGTAAGTAATATAAAAGTTATAGTGAAGGAGTTTGGAGAGACTTTATTTCTTCATGCTGTTTTTTTTTTTATTTGTATTGTTTTTCCTTGTTAATATTTTAACCTTTTGGATTACTTGAATAATATGAAGTTACCCTTTTCTTGATTGGTGTTTAAGATATTAATTCATATACTTTGTAAGCTTCTAGGGAAAAACTTCCTGAATTTTGAATAAAGTGTCTATATCTAATTATATTTTGATCTATTTTTTACTATTTCTTCCCAATCATAAAATTAGTTGTTTTTTATATATATATTTAGTGGAGCTTGATTATACTCTGTTCTGTTATCAAATCTTTTTGTTTAAAGATATTTGTTGGTATTTAGGAATAAAAATTTCTTTTTATTTTATTATTGTTGTTATCTTGTTACTGACTGTAAAAAATCATCTGAGTATTGGGTCTGAAACTGTTTTCTTGTCTAATCTAATAATCTGATATCATTTTGATGTTTTGGATTTATTTACATTTAGTAGCTGTCTGATGAAAAAGATATTATATCTTTACAGATTTTGTCAGTTTTTGGTATAGAAGTATTTGTTCATTATATTCTCAATAGTAGTATCTATTTCTTAAATAAGTGTGAAGCCTTCAGTTTTCTTTTTTATTTCAAAAGTAAAGTCATATCCTTTTATTAGCCAGACAATATCATGTCTTAAACTTTTTTCAAGGATTTTTCATAGATATATTATTTTGTTTAAGACTGGCTTTATTGATCAAAATTTATTTTATAATATTTGTAGCTTAGATCTTGCTATTTTCCCTGCCATGTTTCTTTTGCTGATTCTGTTTGTTCAATTGGTAGTATGTAAGAAAAGTTGTCTATTTCAAAGATATATTAAGTTATATTCATATTTATTGAAGAGTATATTGTTAAGAATTATTCTTGCCAAGCCTAGCTTATGCTTAAAAGTCACAGTAATGTTATTAATGAGTAGGTTACAAATCTTTTCTGACAGAATTATGTTATTGCATAGGTATTCTGCACTAGGGATTAAAATATAATTTATTATATACCATATCTACTTATCTATCAAGTACTTTATGCTTATCAATGTCTTAGTTCTTTTAAATTTTTGCTAGTTTAAGATTTTCCGATGGTTTTTCTTTTCTAAGTTATCATACCAATTAAAGTAATTTGTAATTTTATTAGATTTTCTTTAATCATATGGAAATTTGGTCGAAAGTAACCAAATTATTATTATAGGATAGATAAGATCTACTTGTATTATCTAGACTTAAGTGGTACTTCTTGTAATGATATTAAACCTAATAATAATACTTAATAATCTGAAATACTAATACTATACTACTGATTTTTTTTTAATTAATTGTATTGACTGGGATTTATTGATCAGATTTTTTTTAGAATTATATAGCTTATTTTATAAGAGCAATTCTTATAGCTAATTTATACTATCCTAATCTATTCAAACCACTCTTAGATTTTACCTGAAAAGGATACTATCTTGTCAGTTTTCCTGCTATATCAAGGTACTCATAATGTTCTAGGAATTCACTAGAAAACTTTTTCTTTATTCGAGAGCTATTTTTAAGATGTGTTTATTTTGTGTGGCACCTGTCTTCCATATATGAAGGATTTATTCTTTAAGATATCCTTATATCATGTTCTGTCCTCAGAGGCTGACTATTCATTAATGTCTTTAATTCTCTATATGGTCCCAAGTTTAGTTTCTTAGCAGCCATTGATAAGCCAGATTGACAACTGAAGTCTTCCAATAACCATTCTTAACTCCTCTTAAAATATGGTTTTTACTCTATTATGATTGTTCATTACTCCTTATTGGCCACCCATAAGGTTTCTTTCTGATAGCCATTGATGATTAGTGATCTAAGATCTCCCATATTATCCAGCTCTTTACTTTTTGTAACTGTTGCAGATGACCGAAGTCTCTCAGTCTCTCATAAGACAGGAATTTTTGAGAAGAGGTAGATTCTATATAAAACCAATAAGATTGTGAGTCAATTATTATCTTTCCTGATATTTCTTGATATCTTTATATATTCTGGTAGCAGGATATTAAGACTTCTTTATCCTAGTACTAAAACTGATCAGAACCTGTATGATCTAATTTATAATACTGTGGTTAGATATTGGAATCTGATAGATTGTTGAGTACAAGAGGGCATATGATTGATTAGCATACATCTTTTACAATGTAACCTATATGTAAGAATTGTTCTAAAGTGAGATTGAACCAGGAACTCATGGATGGTAACTTGGGAGTGCTTTCACTGTACTATTGATTCACAAGTCCTAGACTATAGATTCACAGATCTAAAATTTATATATATTATATATTAATATTTATTCTATTTTTAATATTTTTTTTGAATATCAACTCTCTCCTGTTTACCTATGGAGCAGTAACAAAAACTTTAAGAATACAAAAAACAGTTGGAAAATAAAGAAAATCAAAAGAGCACAATATTTTAATAGTATGTTAAACTACAACATCAATAAACACATTTGGAACAAGTTTATTCCTATAAGCAAAAAAGTGCAAAAAATGAAAAAAACCTACTGTGAAACAAACTATCTCATATAAAGTAACCATTTTTTCAACTCTAATAACTTTACAAATAAATATATATAATAGTGATATAACAATAGAAATAATAAGAAATATTTATACAAAAAGAGTCAACTACACCTGAAGTAATCAAGTTGAAGAAAAATAAGACTTGCAGAACAAAATTCAAAACAACCTGAGTAAAATATTCATGGTGAAAGGGAAGAAAGTGGCAATGAATAAAATAAGACTTTATAGAATAGATGACCTAAACATAGAAATTGACTTTGAAGACAATACTTTTTCTTAAGAAGATTAAAACTGGTATACCATAAACAACAAAAGAAAAATGAATCAAGATAGAACATATAATTAAGACCCCAATTATTCTTTGACAAAAATATAAAATATTACTAGGAAAAAATTAAACTCGCAATAAGAGCCAATCTCTTAACAGGTGACTTCACAAAAAAAAAAAAATTATTTTACTCACTAAGACACTCAAATTTCTTAAAGGACTTCTTACAATTCAAAATAAACTTATAGAAGAAATTGATTATATTATCAATATTTTGATAACTGACAGTATGTAGTTGCAGCTAGTAACATTATCCCTACTAATTCAACAACTATATACTTATACCACTTTTCAAAACTATCAACTAACTCAATAAGAAAAAGAGTATTAGAGTTTGGAATATTCCCATAATACAAAATTTATTGATATACAGTCAACTTTTATCAAGTTTGGATAAATAATAAACATTAAAATGATAACATTAACAAATATGACAATTAATCACAATTATATTTATTAACAAAGAAGCTAAACTTAAATTACTCAGTCCTAAAGCATTCTGATCAAATCTGATTAATAAGGATTCTTGATACAATATAGGACCTAATTCAAATAAAAGAATGTAAATACTTCTCTCAAAAAATAACAAATTTTTCATCAGAAACTTGTGTTTTCAATCTTAAGCAAATATGTCAAAAACTAAAAGCAAAAATGTACTATATATTTCAATTGATGGTATACTGATCCAAAAAGTATACAGTCCTCAGCTTTGATAATAACAACTTTTTCAATAGGTACTGCAAGAAATCTTCAACCTTAATAAGATATCTTAAATTACAAACCCATTGACATAAAACTATGCATCATTTGAAGTATCTTATAGTCAACTGCATAATCAAGAAGTAAAAAAAACAATGAAATAAGTACAATTAGGAACAGGCTCATAAATTTGGAAAACTTTATAACCATTTCAAACCAGTTAAGTTTATCCATATCTATAAACTTATACACATATCAACTGAAAATAAATCAATTAAATCAGGCTTATATAACTTTGTAGCTAAAAGACTAATTTACTTCCCAAAGATTAATAAAGCAACTTTGACTTAACTAATGACATCTTCTTAATACTAAATATGATTCATAATAAACTTATTATAATTAAAGAATCATTTAACAATCTTGATAAATACATTAACAATCTAAATAATACTGCTATGCCAATACTAAATATATATAGAAAAGCAATATGTATAATATTATTATTGATGAACCAACTATCAAACAAATGAATATCTAAGATATTAATAACAACAATAACAACTACACAGATTTATTAATAATATGGATAAAACAATAAAAGTACCAGTATTAACTATCATAACCATTTTCCTTAGCAATATAAGACAATCACACAATAATATAGATAACTTAAATAAATAATAATAAACAAAGTAACAATAAAAACATTTTCTTAACAATAATAGAATTAAATGATTAAACTATTTATAATAAAAATTAAAATAACAATAGGTACAACTATACTAATACATAAAGGAAAATCAATAACAGTTCAATAAAAATATAAACAATAAATAAAACATATAACTGTATAGTGTAGATAATAGTATTAACTAAAGAATCCAATAATTAGAACATCCATAATTATCATATAACAAAAACATCATACAGAGATATTACAATAAACATACTCAAAATTTCACTAAAAATTCTTCTAAACTATTACAATACCAAACTATAGGAGCCCAAATAATATATTCAAAAAAGAGATATGGTTTACTATATAACAAATCAATAATTGAAATATAACTATATTCATAGAAACAAATGGAACAAGCATAAACATAAACTATTGGAAAACTGAAAACTACTCAACTTGATGGGAAGAAAACAAATATATTAATGCTAATATAAGAGTCACAATTAAAAAATCTCTATTTGACTAGATGATTGAAATATAAAGATACTTAAACAGAACTATATTTATAGATCTTATACTTTTTAACAAGCTATACTGCAGAATTAATAGTATCTCTTATCAGCTAAAGCTGAAAAACTTAGAATAGCAGTATAAAACCAAATTATCAGATGAACCTAACAATGAAACAATATGAACTGGTATATCATAATTAGAGAAGACTTCAATATAAGCCCATCAAATTAAATAAATAAAGTCACTAACAATAGAAAAGTACATAAAAATAAAACAAATAACTTCTGTAAACAACTTTATAATCTTGGCATAATCAATATATACTAATATTACAACCCATAGAAAAAAGAGTACACCGGATATTTTATAATCTTCTTGAGTAGAATCAATATAATTTGAACAAACACATATCCTACATAATATACTATAAATATATTTATAACTGAAGCTACCAATATTACAATTGATTATAATCTATAAATAATATATATAGAGATCTGGCCATTAGAAATACTGACACATAGAATAAATAGCCCTATACAAATACCCATTTCCAATTAAAAAAAACTTTAGACAAATAATGAAAAGCTTTTACTATAAAACTAAATATACAAATATCAACACTTCATAATATTCTTGAGATAGAATCAATAGATATTAACAAAGGCTAGAACTATTTTAGACAATCTATCTTTAATACTGTTAATAAAAATATCTAAAGGTATAGAAAAAAAACAAAAAAGCAGATCCTAATACTCGAAAACAATCAATTACTTTTTATTCAGTTATTACAATATAAAAAACAATTCGACTTCTATAGTAAATAGAATATTAGAATTAATTTTAAACAACTTTTTAACTTATATAAAGATATCTATGAAAAAGTTCTGATTTATTTATACTTACTAAATAAAAATATTAAAGTTCTAAATGAAGAAATCAACAGACTAATCACCTTTGAAAAATTATTAACAAACAAAATATATACAATACCATTAAAGCAAATATAGATTAAACCCTTAAAAACTGCAATAATTGGTTTGATATAGACAAAAAAAAAACTTATAAAAATATTTTTAGACAATCTCAAAAAAATCATCCTTATAATCAAACTTATAAAAAAGAAGAGAGTTAAAAAGATCCTAATATATAAACTCTACAAAATCAAAGAAACAAACTATTAACACTTAAGTAACTGGATAAAAAAGATATATATCTTTGAACTAAAAGATATATACTGATAGAATAGATATTAATCTATTACTACTATTAATAATAAATGGTATAAACCTATCCTTATTTTATTTTATTTTTTTTTTAATCCGCAGTCAGGTCAGCATGGCGTGTCTTTATTGTATATATGCTAGGTATTTACAAATTTTGTGACTTTCACATACTAACTCACTCGTCATCAAAAAATTATTTCTCTAAATGTAACCTAAGGAATGATATTTCGCTCCTTTACTAATTTGGAATATTTTCTCTAATTAATAAATTCATTATCTACAGATTATTACTGTAGATCATTCTAAGTTCTGTCTGCAGTTAAAAACCAAACCACTTTATTCCATGACAGATCCAATCCGTGATAATCATCGTATACTTCTTTTCTTCTATTTCTTTGGTACCTTCTAGGCTTAAATCCTCAGGAGATAACAGTACTTCTTTTTGTTCCTGTTTAATCTGTTCATTATATCTAGACTTGGATCTCTTGTTTCTTTTGTCCTCTTCTGTAATATTTTGCTTTTTTCCTATTCTATCACTTGAGTATAGTAAGTATTCCAGATCTCCTTTTTAAAGTTTTTTCTCATTTTTCAACAGAGTTTACCAATTATACCTTGTATATTTGCTGGTGAGATCTTGAGCTCTTTGAGATACTTCTTTAAGGAGGTGATCTTGCTTTCTTCCATATATCCACAGATAGTATTGAAAAGGCTCCTGTCAGATTTCTGGATCTCTTCTAACCATTTGTCTGTCCAGTCACTTGTCTTAAATTGATCTTCTTTCTTCTCTTTTATTTCTTTACTGATAAGTTTATTGAGCTTTTCATTTGCCTTCCTCCATAAGTTCTTCCGAGTTTCTCTAGTGGCTGGGTACTCAAAAAGATGTTCTAGTGTCTCTTCTTGAAGTTTATATACTGGACAAGTGGTTGTGATATATACATCTGGTTTTCTCTTCTTAAGTATCTGTAGGACTGGAAGTTCATTGTGAGTTAAGTTAGTTAGGAAGCTTTTGTCTTTGTTGATTTTGAAAGAGGTGTCAAAGGTATTGGTTGGATTGAACTGGTTCCAAAAAGTTAACCAGTCTATCATTTTATCATTTTGGATCCAGAAATCCTGGATTCATTTTTGTGTTATCCAGTCTAGTCCAGTTTTTTCCATATTGACCATCTTGACGAAATCTCTGATACTAATTTCTATTGTATATTCTTCCCATGTTGCTATCATGAGGACTCTTCCTAGCTCTGGTAACTGATACCAAGTTATTGGGTTCTCTTGTCTGGCCTGTTTAGCAAGTAAGTTTACTTGATTGTTGAATCTATTGGTTCTGTGGGCTTTGATCTTTAGGATTTCCAGATTCAGGTCTTTCTTCTTTACTAGGTCCTTAATCTTATTCCAAAGTGACCAGTTAGTGATTTTTATCCATCTTCTTGTAGATATCTCTATTTGTAAACAGATGGATTTCCATACTTTGACTGCAGTGTTACAATTAGTGTAAATTGTAACTATTGTGTTTTGGGAAGCTGTATACAGTGCAGTGAGAATAGCTAGTATTTCAGCTCTAGTTGCTAATGGCCATGTGAATGCTCCTATTGAGAACTGTTTAACTATTTTGTCTTTCTCTATTATGATCCAAGCTATATCCATTTCGAATTCATAATCTGTTGTTCTTTTTTTGAAAGAGCCATCTGTGTAGAAAGTAAGCTGATCAACCATATTCCTTTTATTATATCTCAAGATGTTCTTGAGTTCATCTCTGTATTCTTCTGTTTGTATGGCTTCATCTATTAGTGTAATATCCCAGTCTTCAACTAGAATCTCTATTTCAGCTGGTTTAGAAGTTGATAGAGTCACTATTTGCTGAAATGTATTTGTCTGCCAGTCTGTGGGGTTTTCTGGTAAGAGAATCTGTTTCCTTTTTCTTAGGTTATTATGTCGATTCAGTTGTGGTAGAAAATGGATCTGTGACATGGCCACTTCTAATGATTGCTCTGTGCTATCTGATTGAAGATGAGTATTATTACTAGCAAGATCGTATACTAGTTGATATGGAGTGAAATAGGTTTTGTTATTTATAAATACTGTTTTTTCCTATGTATCTGTTGCAATATTAGCCTGAACTGCCCAGTAACTCTTTCTTCTATCTGAGTGTGTTAGGAATATCTCAGTTTGCATATTATAAACTATCCATTCAAGTTCGTGTAGAGAGTTTCATAGGTGAACTTGATTTGCTGTTATTTTTTTTTTTCACTTTTTTGTACTAGGAGGGAACCGGTCCCTTGCATCTCCTATAAAGGATTTGAATTGCTTTCCATTCCTTAAGTGTTATTGTGGTGATATTGATAAGCTGATCTAAAAATATGATCTTATATTTTCGTAGTGATGTAATGGCCTTTTCGTATTCTCTATCCTCTTACAGTATAGATCGATCCAATATGGTATTCATCTCTAACAGAAGAAATCAAAGTAGATGAGCTCGAAGCTACTTTGCAATATCTCCCAAACAACAAAGCTGCTGACCCCTTATACATCAGTTATGAAATGCTCAAACACTTAGAAACTAAAGGAAAAAGAACTTTATATCTTCTTTTCAATAAAGTTTTAAGTACAGGTCAAATACCAAAGAAATGGAAAAGCAGTAATATCCATCCTATTCCCAAACCCAAGCCTTAGAAATACAACCTGGGCAATATAAGACCCATTGTCTTCTTATAAACAACCCGAAAATGCTTTAACAAGATTCTTATTAACCAACTATCAGTAATTTGCAAGCAACACAAAATTTTAAAAGGACCAAACTTTGCCAGGCTACAGGGAGAGAGTACAGTAGAGCCTATCTACTTGCTGAACAATATTTGTGAAGAGGCTAGAGAAAAGAAAAAAGAACTGTGTATTTTATTTCAAGATACTGTAAAGGCATATAACACACTATCCCTGTATATGCTCGAAAAGGCTATAGATCAGATTCAAATTCCTATATCTATTAAGAAGCTTATAATAGATCTCTTCAAAGACAAAACTATAGTATCATTCTTTTTAATGAACTATCTAACCCAATAGTGGCAGAAGATGGGATAGATCAAAGAGAAACAATTTTTCTATTATTATGGAGAATCTTCTATGATCCACTTTTATGCAAGATTCAAAATAATAGCAATTTAGGTTATTCCATGGAAGAAGAATGGTCTCTCA
>CAJVPT010004208.1:0-13867 GCA_910592055.1 Acaulospora colombiana
TTTGTAGTTTCTCAAATTCAGTTCCTTGGAGAATAATAAGCAGTGACAACTTGTTGACAATGATGGGTAAGTTAGGAGGGTCTTCACCCAAAACTTAGTTCAGAACAAAATATTGTTTCCAAGATTGCACTTAGAGGCCAAAGCTCTTTTGAGAATTGTAAACCATTGACAAATGTATCAGTACAAGTCTTTTAGTTTAGTCATGATGCAATTGCCCTATGTATCTCTATCAGTTTTCTTAATGATTAATAAACACATAGTACTGGCCTGACCATGGATATTAAAAAAAAAAGAATGAGAAATCAGAAAAAAAAAAAGGTCTAGAAAAAAAACTCTTTTCATTGATCTACATTTTTTAAAAAATTTTTTTTTTTGATAATTTTCTTATAAAACTTACAAAAATTCTTCTATATAAGAGCAAGCCTTAGAGAACATAACCAAATACTTTTAGACAACAAAAATCTACTTGACAATAACAGGAAAAGAGTTTTGTTCAACTTGAAAGATAGATATTTCTAGATCATTTTTGTTTTTAGAAAGGAGAAAAGCAAAAACAAGCTGATTTATAATAGGTTTCTTAAAATTCAACCTTAATTTCACAAAGCTCTTAGCTAGGCCAGTGCAGATTAACATCTTTCTAGGTACTAAGAGAAGTCTCAGAAGCAATAGATTACACCAATAAATTAGTACAACCTCAAGACTAACTGAAACCCAGAAGGATATTCAAGTTTTTTTGGGCAAACAGCTAAAAGATCACAATAACACAACAATTCTAGATTAACTAATTCACATTACATGAATACAAATATGTTAACTTTTTATCTGGTTGATGTGTATCAAAGCAAGCTGATCAATCTACAATAAAACAATAGAACATGACAGATCAATAAACTAGAATGTGCATGATAAATCAACACATGTTATCTAAAGCAAGATCAATAGTTGATCACAGTCAATTACATGTTAATAAACAAATACCAGACATGTAAACACATAGAAGCCACATGTCATAGACTTCTTAGTATCAATATAGCAACTTATTGCAATATATGCCAAATAAAAAAATAATATATAATAGTATTTATTTGATTATATGGTTAAAAAGACACTTATATATTAACAATACATATAAATTTTTTTGTATATTACATGACAATATGTTAATAAAAAAATAAACAATAATCAGGATTCTAGAGAGAAGGGAAAAGGAGCTATTGAAAGTATTGAGAAAGATAACTTCTCATCAAGATCCTAAGCAAGTATTCTGGGAAACAAGAATGATACAATATAAATTGAGATCAACAGTAACTAATCAATTCCACATTCCTGCTGAGTCAATACATGTTTTCTCGATACTAGATAATATTATTACCAATCTATTGAGAATAAATCTATTGGTACTGGCAAAAGAATATATGCTGTGACAATATATCCTTACTCTCTGGGAAAAGAAGCAAGATAAAAAAAAAGATTTAGAAGCACCTATACAAGAAGAAAAGATATATAATATATTAACAAGCAAGTTAGTAATATATGCATCAAGCTCTAATCAAGTTGAAGTTTTTATTAATAGAAAGCACCTCCAATAGAAGTTCAATCAACTCCCACAAAACTTGAAGAAGCACACTCTATTAAAGAAGTCATAATGAAAGATAGAGCAGTAGTGAAACAAATAGAAACAGAAGTATTAAAAGGAACAATGCAGAGAAACTATATTACAGATAGCAGGTCTTATAGTACAAGAAACAGAATTCAAGGGACAATAGTAAATTCATTCTTTATAAAACAACAGGAATCAATCAAGATAAGTGTACTCCAAACCATGTTACCAAGAGAAAATAGAGAAGAGAAAATTATATATCTCAAAGGAGTTCTAAAAATATCTAAATGAATGAATTTCTTCAAAATAGAATTCATCAATGGCAACTATTGGATTACATTTGGCTTTAATAAAGAAGAAGATGTAGCAAGATATTAGAAGGCTATTAATAAAAAAGAAGCTAAGAACTTTATACTTAGAAGAATGGACAAAGATATAAGTACATAATCAGCCTTTCAAAGATATACTTAGAACAAAAAGTTTTTTAAGCCAGAAAACTTTTTATTAACCAAAAATAGATCAAATATATTACATTGGTAGATACAAATCACAAGCTTGACAAACATGTGTTTAGACAAACAATGAAAGAATTTGAAGAGATTATTAATATTTATGAATATAAAACATTTTTTTATTAAAAATGATTCAAAGTTCACCTTTATGTTCATCAAGAATATATCAACTTAAACAAGGAATAGATGATCAAAATAAAATCCAATCAAGTATAGTCTGTGATAGCTCACAAGAAATAAGATGATCAAGAAATTACTCAGATTTTAAAAGAGAGAAAGAGATACCTCTTAAAACTTTATAGAGTTAATGAATTATCTATAGAATCTATAGAAAAAACCTTAAAATATATAAAGATTAAGGCCTTTTATATATTAAAAAATAGGATCATCTTGGTATCAGAAAACTATGCAGTAGTATACTTTGAGAATAAAAAAAAGCTAAGAGAGGCACTTCAGCATCAAATAAAAATTAACAATTAAAGGCCAGAATAAAGTACAAAGAAACATTATTATTACAAGGTATCAACTGATTTGATTAGATCAAGCAATATACATATAATAATTAAAGAAGCAAGAGAACAATATTGCAAAAGCTAAGATAAAGCAATAAGAGATAGAGAAAGTAATAAAAATATTATGGTAACTGAAAAAGAAGCTATACTAGTAGTAAGACTCAAAAGAAACAATAGTTAGTTAGAAAACAGGAGAAGTATAATAAGGTCTATACCACCAGTAACTAGTAGCAATAGGGAGCCACTAAAGAGGCAGAAACACCAGAAAGCAAATCAAGCCCCACACCAGGCTTTACAATATTCCTCAGAAACAAATAATAAAGCTTTGGATACTAGACAATATCAAAAGCAAGCAATAAGATGGAAAATAAGAAGTCTAAGATCAACTGCAAAGCCAAAGTCAGAGGTAATCTAAAGAATAAAATATAAAGAAGCTTAGCAAATAACTAGATAAACTAGAGAAAGGTCTATTCAAAAGGAGGGCCAACCACTTCTAAAAAGGGTGCATCAGTCCAATCACAGAAAGAGAAAAAATGTCAGTTTGCTATTTTCAAGTTAAAAATGTAAAACAAGGGCAAAGTATGATAAATAGAGAAAAACAATAGTAGATAGTAGCAGAGCGATCAAGATCTTGATAATTTCTTGCAAATAGAAAAAGATAAATTTCTAGAGAGAAATAGAGAAGATCAAAAAGTAGAAAAAACAAATGAGGAAGATATACAGAAAAGGATAATTAGAATAGGGATACACAATATTAGAGCTATTATTGATAATATAAACTAGTATAGTCTTATAGAAGAAATGTAGGAACAAGGCATTGGAATAATGGGGCTATGTGAAATAAAACTAATCCATATAAAGGTAAAATGAGCCTTCTAGAAGCAAACGACTTTCAAGTATTTTTATAGTATCAATAAAGATACTCTATATAGTACAGAAATTAGTCTTTTGATAAGAAAAGATCTAAAAAAAAAGTAGCTTCAGTAGAAGAGGCAGAAGAATACATAATAGTAGTTAATATGCTCATATAATAGAATAAAATATATATCATTCAGATCTATATTTCTTCAAACAAAGAATGAAGCATGAAGATATAGAAGAGAGTACAAAACTTTATTAAAGAAAAGAATAGATAAGGTTTTCATATAATAATAATGGGAGACTTTAATATTATATACAACCTAATAGAAGATAGGACATCAATATCTAAAGCTAAATTTAAACTATCTTGATATCCAAAAATACTACTATTCAACTTTTTAGATAAATAGTTCTTTCTTAACATACTGGCTATATGGAAAGGAAAAGATAAAACTTCAATAAGATAGGATGCTATTAGTAGTAGTTAAATAAATTATATAAGGATATCTTAAAGCTTTACAAACTATTCAATACTCAGATTCGATAATCAAAGTATGAAGGAAACAATAGGAAGTGATTATACTATACTAGTACTAACAATGTATAATATCAATTTCTTCACAAGAAATATTTCAAAACAAGCCTCTTACAAAAAGTAAATAAAGAATTGATATAAAGGGGTCAATATTTGAGCAGTAGAAGGTATTCAGTAAAAGTCTGAATTATAAACTCAGAATAGCAATGGATCCATTGTTTAAAGAAAAACCTAAAAAAGGTAAAAGAGAAGCTCAAGCAAATAAGATCTGGAAGACATTCAAAGAACAAATATGCAGGGCAGCACATAACAAGCTTATGATCAAGAAGCTATCTGTTTTTCAAGAAAAATATCATAGGCATGGGCCAGAATTTATCAAGTATCAGAAGGCCCTTTAACTATTTGTACTCTTTAAAAAGGCAAAAAGTATATATGATCCAATCAAATTGCAAGCTCTTAGTATAGTGATTAAGAAACATAATACTACTTTCAGTCCTAATTATCAGATCAAAAACTATTGCATTCAATATAGTATTTTTCAAATTCTATGAAAACTATTAAAAAAGGATATACAAGAGGCCTAAAACTTGCTTATCAAAATTCAAAGGCAAAAAAAACAAGAAATACTATTAAAAGAGCCTTAAAACAGAGATGTGATAACTTATGTAGCAATCAAAGAAGAAGGGTAAACTCCTTGATTGATGAGAGCAAGTCAAAATAACATTAGATAGAATCAAGGTTAAAGATGAAGAAAGAAAATATATAACTAATAAGAAGGGAGAAATCGAAAGAGAAATAAGGAGATATTATCATGAGGCATTCAAAAAATGAAACATCAATTTTGATAGCCTTACAGAAGATTAGAAAAAATAATACAATCCTAAATGCTATATTAAAAAAAAGATAGTATAAAGACTTACTGAAGCCAATCTTTCAAGAAGAACTACATAAAACACTTTAAAGACTTTTCAATAATAAAGCCCCAGGAAGATCACAAATCAGCTATAAAATGCTAAAAAGACTAGGTCAAGAAGGAAAAGAATATCTTAAAAAGATGCTTAACTGCTTTCTAAAGTGAAAAGTTATTTCAATAGGATGGAAGTAAAATCATATATACCCTATAACAAAGTCAAAAGTATGGGCTATGAACTCCTCAACACTAGACTAATAGTATTACTGGAGGCCACATAAAAATGTTTCATCAAAATCCTCACAAACAGATTAGAAAATATCTACAAAACTAACATTATCCTAAGAGGACCTAATTATATTGAATTGTTAGGAGAAAGTACAGCAGAACTTATTCAAATTCTCAATAGTATTTGTGAGGAAGCAAGAGAAAATAAAAAGAAGTTATGAATACTTTTTCAAGATACAGCAAAAGCATATGATACTATTAGTCTGAATATATTAATCAAGGCAATAAATAGAATCAAGATATCAGAAGGCTTTATTCAAATCATAATGAGTTTATTTCGAAATTGAAAATTTAGGATCATATTTGAGAAAGATCTAACTGAAGTAATTATAGCAGGAGATGGAACTGATCAAGGAAAAACCATCTTATTACCAATATAGAGGATATTCTATAACCCTTTATTGTGCAAGATTTAGAATAATAAAACAAAAGGCTATAAAATGTTAGTGGCTTTGAATTCAGGGTTAAAGAGAAACACTAAAAGAAAGCTAGAGTCAAGACATATAGCTATTGCATTAATGAATAATACAATATAGATAGCAAGATTCAAAGAGAATATGAAAAAGATTCTGGAAGAAACAAGAATCTTTTATAGGGCAAATGACTCATAGATTAATAGTAGCAAATAAGTATTAATTACAATTAATAACTCCAATCAATATTCAAAAAAGGTCTAAGTAGGAGTCAACAAAGAAGTAGTTAAATAATTGGATAAAGCTAAACAGACAAGATTCCTAGGGATCTGGACAGGTAACCAGAAATCTGCTATCGAGCTCAAATAACAAATGCTTAAAAAAATCAATATGGTTACCAAGTTTCTAAAGAACAAAAAGTTAGTTGATAAACAAGTACTTTATATTCTGAATAGAGTCTTAATACCTAGAATCGAATTCAGAATGCAGTATAGTGTACTATCCAGATAAATATATAATTCTTTAACAATAATATATAGAAAGCTATTCAAAAACAAGGTCATACTATGTCGATTCATATCTAATAGTATAGTACATCATCCTAAGATTTACAATTGAAAAAGTGTTTGAATGTTACAAAAAGAAAGTTAGATAATAGGGTTGTGCAATAGGTTAAATAACTTAGGGTTAGCTGGAATCACAACAATCATCAGGTTAAAACAATTACAAATTAAATACTAAGAACCTCTCAACCTGCTCATATGTAACTCACTAAATTATCTTCCAGGAAGGGGAAGTACTGAAACTGATCAAAGATATGGAGGCAACCTTTCACAGCTAGATGAAAAATGATATTTTTAATTGAAGTATCAGAAATAGTTCAATTAAAGATCACTTAACAATAGATAAATATAGTAAAACTATCTCATTACTCAAACACAACAAGTTGATATACATGGATTAGCTTATCAACTATGAAACTAAAGAAATATTGAACTAGTGAATGCTTCAACTCTTACAAAAGACAAGTAAGGGACCTATTCCAGAATGGCACTTGTCAATAATAAGAGAGATGCAAGGAAATAAGCTAGGACAGCTCACAAGAACTTGGAAAGAAGATTGGCTAAAGTGAAGTTCAAAATATCTAGTACTTAATTTTAATCTTAATAAAAGATAAAAACTTTGGATAATCACCAAGAGCAATAATTGGTAGTAACAACTTGTTTGGGGAAAGTTGATTTTAGATAACAATAAAAAATGCATTAAAATAGATCATTTCAAATATAACAGCTTCAAGAAAAACTTAGGATCAAATCTGATGTGATGCCAGGACTGTCCAGAAGGGATCAAAACTAAAAACTGATACATAGTAGAATCAAACATAGAACAAACATATATGATTTCTTATCTTAATATTAGGAAATCTACAAGGAAAGCTCAACTTTTAAAAATCTCTTATTCCAAGATAGCCCTAGAGAGATCAATAAATAAAAAAATTCATATAAACTTAGTAACTATATAATGTGATAGAAGGCAACTAGAAGAAATAGAGATAGAGAACTGGGAAAAAAAGCTCATTAAAGAAAATATTAAAGAAGGCATATATTAAACCCATCCAATTGAAATACTCAGGTGTAATAAGGGGAATAATAGCAATAAAACAATGATCTTTTATTCTGATGAATCCCTTGTTGATTATGGAAATAAAAATATGAAGATGGGTATAGCATAGATACAAATTGAAGAAGTAGGAAGGGAAAGCAAGTTCCAAGTAAGGGTAGTTGATTGACCTCATCTATAAGAGCAGAACTAGTAGTGATAGTCACTATTATTAAATTTTTTAGATAGTAAAAAAATAATTATTTGTTCAAATTAAGATCTTTAACTTTTTATTATCTCAATTAGACAAAGTACACAAAGAAACTCATTTCTTATTTCAATCAAATTATAAGATTGAAAAACAAAAAATTGTAAACTTTTAATCAAGCTTTTTTAAAATTAAAAATATATTTCTTTAGATATTATATAATAATATTATAATTAATAAAAATTCTCAAAACTATTTGATTTTCTTATCATAATTGCTAAAAGATATTACAATAAGACTGAAAAATTATATAAAAACCTGAAATTTATCATAAATTATTATTTTTATAATATAATTAGATATAAAATTATATTTCAAATAGTTTTCTGCAGTAATAATCTGCAGACAATAAAGTTAACAGTTAGAAGGATCTTTATCTGAACTGCTAATAGAATAATAAATCACTTTCAAAGTTGCACTTAGAGTTTTAATAATTCTTAAAATAGAGAGACTTAACTTTAGTAATACATCTTTAATGAAAGTATATATATGTTTAATAAAGTATACATACCTAGCCTAATAGAGGGTTTAAAAAAAATTATATTTTAAATAGTTACAAAAAAATAATCAAAATCTTAAAAATTCTTTAAAAAATATAAAAAACCTTTATTTTATTTTTTTATTTTTTGAGTATTTATAGTTGAACTAGATTATTAGTTTATTAATTAATTGAAAACAAAAGTAAATTTTTATTTGAACAGTATAATATATACTATAGCTAAATTATTATTTTAATTTAACTAATTCATCGTAAGTATAAAAGCCTATAAGTTTAGTTTGGATAACAACATTTCACTCCACAGTATCTTTGAATAAATACTCTTCTAGTCCATTGCATTATTGATAGTAAATTATTATTGCTATATATTATACCAAGCCACTGAAATACAGGAAACTATAAAAAAGTGAATTAAAAAAAAGGAGGAGAATATCTAAAAATGTCTAAGTGGACAACAAGAAAATAAAAGAATAAAAAATTTTCAGCTTTCTTCAAAAATCTACTTTTAAAGTTTCTTCTCAATATGAAATACCCAATTTGGATATATTTTCTTCTCTTGACTATTTGAAGAACTTATCTTTTTTTGATCTTGATTTCTTTCTTATATATTTTTGAGAAGACTTATTATTTAGTGAAAATCTTTACTTCTAGAAAACACTTGGTTTCAATCTTCTTTAAACAATGATTTTTTATTCACCTGCAATAGAAATACAACTTATAATAGATCTAGATTCTTATATGACTTAGTAAAAACTGAATCATATTATTTTAGTATAATATTTTTTAGTAGTCACACTTAATTAAAGAAACTTTATTAATATTTATTTTCTATTATTTAAAAGACTAGATTTCTCAATAATTTTTTTATATTATAATGGTAAGAGGGTTTCAAAAAATGATAGAATCCTTATTAGTTATGATATTCTTCAACAACTTCTAGAGAAATATATCCTTAACTATAATCAAAGGGTTAAAGTTTAGCATGAACTAGAGATCCTTTAGTCTTATTGCTTGACTGAGATAAAGAGGAAACTTTGATCTTAAACTTTGTCTGATTAGAATAATAAGAGAGAAAAATCTCAGCTTGCATGTATAGTAGTATTTTTATTATCTGAAGACATGTTGCTTATATTTTATTGATTTTATAGAACTTGATTTGTAAGTTAACCTAATTGAAAGAGTGGAACAGAAATAAGATACCAATCAATACTTTCTGTCACTAATGACATTATCAAAATATATAAAATAATTAATAAGAACTTGTTTATATTCAACTATTAATGTACTTCATATCTATAAATAATATTTTGCAATAAATTATATTATTTAAAATTCTGTGTCAAATTGAAGTAAACAAAATTTTCTAGAAAATCAAAAAATTTGAATAACTATAAGAAAAATGAAACAATATACAAACACTTTAAAAATATAACTTAATGTTTATTATCTCATATTACATAAAATATCTATAAATATACTTCAATATAAAAAGTTTTGAGTACTATACTATTAGTTCTTCTTTTTTGTAGAACTTTTTTATTATATATAAAGAATATGTTTTTTAACTTTTCTAGATCACAAGAAAGTATATTTAAAAATATCTTTTAAAATAAAATTTCTAATTGATTTAAAGATAATATTAAGACTTTATTAACAAATAAATAAAAAATTTCTTATAAATATCTTTTTTGTATATGGGTAAAAGATCAACTAAAAGAGTTTTTTTTTTGTTAAAATACTTTTATTTTTTTTTTTTGAGTACTCCTAATCAGACTAGATTGTTGATTTATTAATTAATTGAAAATATAATATATATTTTTATTTGAGCATTATAATCTATACTACAGTTAAACTATTATTTTAATCTAACTAACTCATCATAAACATAAAAGTTTCTAAGTTTGGCCTTAAGAACAATATTTTATATTTGAGTGAAAATTCTTCTAG
Organism: Acaulospora colombiana; assembly: GCA_910592055.1. Classification (NCBI taxonomy): domain Eukaryota; kingdom Fungi; phylum Glomeromycota; class Glomeromycetes; order Diversisporales; family Acaulosporaceae; genus Acaulospora; species Acaulospora colombiana. The sequence goes on from CAJVPT010004208.1 coordinate 9,945, forward strand.
TTCACTGCATTATTGTCAACAGGTTATTACTACTGTATATTTAATCAAGCCATTAGAATAGAGGAAACTACAAAATGTTAGATTGAAAAAAAAAAAAGAAATATCTAAAAATATTTAAATAGATAACAAAAAAATAATAAGATAAAAATTGAAAAAAATTTTTTCTAACTTTCTTCAAAGACCTGCTTCTTAAGACTTCTTCTCAATAAGAAATTTTAAATTGGGATATCCTTTCTTTTCCTAACTATTTGAGAAACTTATTCATTCTTGTTTTTGATTTTCTTATTGTGTACTATTTGAGAAGACTTATCACCTAGTAAAAGTCTTTATTTCTAGGACATACTTGGTTCCAATCTTTTTTGTGTAGTAATTTTTTATTTATCTGTAATAGAAAGATAACTTATAATGAATCCAGGTTCTTATGGGACCTAGAAGAAACTATATTATGTTGTTTAAATATAATATTTTTCAGCAGTCATATCTAGTTAAAAGAATTTTACTAGTATATAACTTCTATTACTTAAAAGATCAAATTTCCAATAATTCTTTTGCCTTATAATAACGGGAAGATCTAGAAAGTAATAGAAATTTTTATTGATTATGATATCTTTTAACAACTTTTGGAGAAATACATTTTCAACTATAATTAAAAGATTGAAGCTTAGTATGGACTAGAGACCATTTAGTTTTATTGCCTGATCAGAATAAAAAAAAGATCTTGATCTTAAACTTTGCTTGACCTGAATAATAAGAGAGGAAGATCTTAGTTTGAACAAATATCAGCATTTATCACCTGGGAACTTGTTGCTCATATCTTATTGACCTTATAAAACTTGATCTGTAGATTAACCCAATTAGAAAAATGAGAGGACACGAGGTATTAATCAACTCTTTCAATTATCAATAATATTATTGGAATATATGATGTGATCAATAAGAATTTGTTTATATTTAGCTACTAATGTGTTTCATATCCACTAATCATATTTTGCAATAAATTATGTCATCTAAAATTTAGGATCAAACTGAGGTAGGCAAAATTTCTCAAAAAACCAAAATTTTTTTGGATAACTATAAAAAAAAAACCTGTAGACAGATATTTTAAAAATAAGGCTTGATATTTGTAACCTTTCACTACACAAAACCTCTATAAACATGCTTTAATATGAAAGGCTTTGAATACAATACTATTAGTTCTTCTTTCTTGCAGAACTTTTTTGTTGTAGGTAGAAAAGATATTTCTTGACTTTTTTAAGTTATAGAAAGTCAAGTTTTTGTTTAAAAATGAATATAAACAAAAAAGGGGTTTAGGATTATCTCATAAAGTAAAACTTTAAGTTGGTTTAGGAATGCTGTTAAGACTTTATTAACAAAGAAATAAAAAATTTCTTGTGAATATCTTTTTTGTATATGGGTAGAGGATCTTTTATTAAAATACTTTTAAGTTTTTTTTTTATGTAATAATATACTTATATATTTTTAAATATTCATTATTATTATTTTTTCTTTTGTAATTTATTACCAAATAAAATATCCAAAGATAAATAACTAACGTAAACCACTATATACAATACCCCTCTAAAGTAATACTCCCCCTTAAATAATACCTGTTAGTATTCAAGAAAATTATTACTCAATAAATAATTACTACCCGGGTATATTAAGCTAGAACCAATAAAATTGCAGTATGAATGGGCAAGTAAGAGATACTAAATATCCTGCCATTTATATTACCCCCCTTATAGTAGAATACCCTTTGGGTACTAATCAATTTATTATGAGGTAAATTAATTAATATCTGGGTATTGTATACAATGGTTTACAATAGGTATTTTTTATTAACCAGTGCAAAAATAGCAACTATTCTAATAGTCCTTAATATTCTATTCAAACATAGTACAGCAAATATATTTATTGATAGTCAAGCAGTAATCAATAAAATTCTGAAAACACAAAAAAAATGTACCAAAAAGATCATAAAAACATAGAAAAATTATAATATATTGTTAAAAACTGTTACTATTTAAAGTAAAAGGTCACTCGGGAATAAAATATAATAAATCAGTAGACAAACTAGTACAGATTTATCCATAGAAAGGTATAATATTAAGAAAAAAAAATCAAATTGGCAGTTATACAAAATTATTATATTAGAATAATCTCTCAATAGAACAATATTTTCACTAAAGTTTCTACAAAAATAATTACAAAAAAACTTACAAGCACTATATATTTAACAAAATAAAGATTACTAAATATAATAAAATACAATTTCAGTGATAAAATTATTAAAGAAACAAATTGACCCATAACAATAATACACCTGAGACTAACCAAAATAAGTGATTACCATATAGTCTGGGTGAATCAAAAGTTAAAAAAATTCTACCTTAGCATATAAAATAAGAAGCTATCAATCAAAAGCAAACTATATGCAAAAAAATCCTATTATATTAAAATAAGAACTATTTGATATATAAAGAATCTAAAACTAATATATATCCTTTTGTATATATACAAACACTAATTGAAAAATATTTATTCGGCATAATGCCACTTGTATAATATTTGTTTAAAAAATAAATAATTTGAAATATTAATAACATAAATAAAACATTAATCAATTTTTATCATATAATTTGACATAAATACTGTAAATAGTCAATCAATTTCCACTATATAAATTAGCAATTAATTTCTACTATATAATTTGACACTATTTGCCATATAATTTGTAGCACTTTTACTATATACTATATTTTATTAAAATTTTTCTCAAAAAATCATTAGACATTCGTCAAAATTCACAAATTTGTTAAATTTTTAATTATATATTATATTTATGATTTAGAGAAATTATAATTAAATATTTGTAAAAGTTTTACTGATTTAAGATTCTATATCTAAATAGAATAAATTAACCAAAAATATTATAAATAGTGATTATACATTCATGTCTAATTGGGTAAAATTCAGTACTCTACAATTCAACATTCATGTCATTTTCAGATCTGAAATAAAATCTATTTTTTGCTGAATTAACTAGTTTATATTACTGAATAAAAGTTAATTGATATTTAATAACATTATTTAGAAAGTTTATAAACTTGTTTTGAATATAAATCGACATTTCTATCATAATTTATAAATCTAGCTAATATAAATGAGCCCTTAATATTTCATGAGAATATAATAAAATTGAATATTTTACTCCCAATTCAAAATCTATCATATTAATCTGCTATATTCTAAATAATTATCAAATTTTCATTATTTTTTGTAAATAGCCTCTAAAAGTTTATGGTTTTATAAGAAGCCTTATAGTATTTGATTAATAGATATAATATTTCAATAGATATTTCTAAATTTGATTTTTTCAGATATAAGAGTTTATCTGAAAAATATTCAGATCTATTGATTATTGTTTTATGAATATTATATGTGTTATTTAAAAATCAATATAACTTATCAGCTGAAAATTAATCTAGTTTAGAAATAGAGCCAATATTTGATCAATTATTTATAATTTCAAGTCTCTACTTATTAGAATAGAATATAGTTATATTAATAATTTGATAATTATTCATCAATCTTCATATTAATTTAGATTCAATATTTAATAACTATTAGGCAATGAACCTAAATTAAAAATTTGTTAGAATTCTACTTCTGAATATTAAATTCAATTAAAAATCTATTTAATATACTATTTATCTTTTTTTTTTTTTTTAAACCCTTTGTTAGGCTAGTTATGTGTACTTTATTAAACAATTGTAAGCTGTACATATAGTATGAATCGCTAAAGTTAAAACTTTAACTAGTTCACTTGTCTCAGTAATTACTCTGAGTGCAACTTTGGGAGTGATTTTTCGCTCCATTAAAAGTTCAGGTGAAGACCCTTCCAACTTTTAATATCATTGCCT
>CAJVPT010004209.1:0-13864 GCA_910592055.1 Acaulospora colombiana
GTTTTTCTATTATAGTTGATAAGATTTTTTGAAATATTGTATGTAATTTTTATCATGTTTGTTTTTTCTCTTGTTAATTGCCTTCTGTGCTTATAAGTGTTGTGATTATTCTTCTTGGGTATTCTATGTGTATATCTATAGTGTTGTACAGTATATATGAGTGCATAAAAATTGTCTTTGATATCTGGACATATCATATATGTATTTTGTTGAAATATAGTAAAGTTTCTTTTGAATAATTTATTTATTGTTGAGAGTTCTTGATTCCATAGATTAATCTAGAATCTCCTTTGTACCTAGTCCTCAAAAGATGCAATCCACTAATTTATATTGCTAGAATTGATATATTCAAATGTTGCTTTTCAATTGGTATGCTTTTCTGAAGTATAATTAATTTGTGTGTAATTTTTATATAGAAGATTCAATTGTACAATGTGGTTGGCTTGGAAGATAAGTTTATAGAATTCTTTGATTGAAGTGTTAATAATTTTATTCTTCTATTTTGCAAAGCTCTGGTTTGTGAAAAGATATGGATTAATATAGATTGTTCTTGTACCTGGATTCATGTTTCTGCAATTGATTTTGGATAATTGGTCTACTTCTTCATTGTCTTAAAATCCAGTATAAGCATTTACTTTGTGAAGAATTAATGAAATTTGGAATGTTTTGTTATATTCTATAATTGCTAGAGTAAGTATTCAGTTTTTAGTTTGTATAAATGTGAATATTTGTTTTTTTGGATAACACTGTAAGGAGTGAAAGAATTGAAATCAGCTCTGCCTTTATTGATAATGGAAATACACTAATTTGATCTTTGAATGAAACTATATTTGTTCCTCCTTGCTGAATGGTTCATCCAATTCTCATATATTGTTTGTTGTTGTACCAGAATAATGATCCATCTATAAATGCAGATAGGTAATTTAAGTTTTTGATTTGGTTTGCAATATCTATCAGGTCTTTGATTATGTTGAAGTCTCCTTACCAATATCTGTAGATATTAATGATATGATAGATATTTGAAGGGATTAAGACTGTTGATGAAGATGGTGGTAGTTCTGAACTTGCATATTGTTGAGTGTATAAGTTTGAAGTAGCATTATATGATAATATCCTGATTTTGAGATGCTAGTTTGGGTTGAATGTATTATTGTTATTGCATTTAGTTTTGTAAGTAGAAATTTATATGATTTATGGTCTTTAAAAAGAAAAGATGTATTTCTTTACTATTGAGTTATTTTTATTTAGTTAGCAGTCTTTGCAAGACTTGATTGGAAAATCACCTGTAATTCTTTTATAATATATATAAATGATATGATTATGTATGTTTTTGAGTCTTTTACCTATGGATTTATTATTGTTATTGAATATAATTAACCAGTGGTATTTATATATCTGCACTGTTAAACTTGAAATATATTTATGGAAGATGTTTTGTATGCTATAACAATCAAGAAAGTCTAGATTTAAGAGGACTTAAAATATAAAACTAATGTTTGTATACTAATGCGATTTTTTTTTATGTGCTGGTTTCTAGCCTTGGTATAAAGTTGTTGCCAAAAGAGTATTTTTATGTAGTTCTTATTTATCATTTGTTTAATGAACATTAGATTGTTTTTGGCCAGTTTGTGTCTCAAGTTGTTGGACCATGACATGCTTAAGTGTTGTTTTATAGTATCTTCTAGTTTTTTGGAAATAATTATTTCTGGTAACATGTTGAATTGAACTTTGGATTTCCTAATTTTCCAGATAATAGCAGGTGTAAGATTGAGCTCAGTTGAGAAAATTTTGTTATGAGTATAGTAAGTGACTGGTAAAAGTAACTATAAAGAGTTTTGGATATATTGGAGTCTATAACATGTTGTAATATCAGAAAAATTATTGTTACTGATTCTGGAGAGGAAGTTGGATACATGTATTTTAATTTGTTTTTCATAAAGATTAATGAGATTGTATTTGTATTATTGAGAAGAGTATTATTAGATATTATATTTGCAAGTCCTATTTTGTGGTTGAATATTATAATAGCTTTGGACATTGTTTGTTGCCATTTTTTTTTAAAAAAAAATTCTTTTTTGTATTGATCAGATTTTTGAAATTTTCCTTTTTTAGAAAATTTTTTCTTTTCCCAAAAATGGATCCAAAGTATAGAGTTTGTCAATACAATATACTTCCAAAAGTTTCTTAAACCAGATAAAAACTAAAACAAGGTTTTAAAGCCAACAGTTCAAACAGAATATCAAAAAAAAACACAAATTATGAAATTAGAAAAATATTAAAATTCCCTTCAAAACACCTTGAAACATAACTTAAAAAACCTAAACATCAAAACAAATATATATAAAAAAATATCAAATAATATACTATTATCTCTATATAGGTTTGATGTAGATAAAGACTTTATTAATGACTGGTTCAAAAACCCACAAACAAGTCAAAATATACAATAAACAGAGCTAGAGCCAAATACTATATCTAAGAAGTATAATTATATTCTTAATATAATCAAGGTTTAATTGATTGGACTATAATATATGAAAAAAAGTAGTTTAAAATAACTATCATATAAATTAAGTACCTGGAAAAAACAACAAAGAAAAACTTTAAACATCCAAAAATCACTCTTGTACCTGGAATTTTTATTTCCATTTGACTGAATAGATCCAATTAACATTTTACCATTACAGTATTTTTTGAGGTAAAGTCAAATGTCAAAAAAGTTAAACATATCAAAATTGACAATAACATTGCAATTCATATACACAAATACCAGTTTACAATAGTGTAAAAACAAAACACAAAACAATTAGAGTATAGAACATTTCTCTAAACATATCACAGACAGATATCCATGAAGTTTTTATCAAATTTTGAGAAATTAAAGCCATAAAAATGTAGACAATTATTATGTGGCAATTAGTTAATATTGAATATCATTAATAACAAAATTACAACCAAATTAGTAAAGATGGACAATTCTGTTTAGAAGCGATCTCATCAAAATCTTTCCTGTAAAAGACTTGAAATAGATGTATTAAAGTCAGTGAATTCTTAGGCAATGAGTTTAATGTGCAAAAGAGTTATCTTTATTAAGGTTGAGAAGTAGCTTTTTATACATTTTATAGTAACACAAAATAAATATAAAATACATAGGGCTAAAAATACATAAATTATATGGTTTATAGTCCAAACAATTTATGTAATATATAGCTAATCATAATTGAAAAATAAAAAAAAAGAAATAAAATAAAATAAAATGATTGGCACCTTATTCACCATAGTCTGATAGTCAATTACTATTTATGGTGAATAAGTCCAGATAATCTATATAGTGTGATTATGATGTCAGCTCAGAAATCCTGGCAGTCTCAGTAAAAATGAGGTGGTAGGTCCAGATTGTTACATTCTCTCTCTCTTAAGAGTGAAATATCCTCGTCTCTTCAAATTTTTTCACTAATTGCATTGCATTGGTTAATTTATCTTTGAGGATTCATGTGGCATCATGAAGAGGATACTCTACCCATTTGACTAGCTATTGAATTTTTTTACAGATGATCCTTTTGTCCAAAATAGCTTCAACTTCATATTTCTCTTGTTCATTATCAGAGTAGATGACTGATGGTGGTGGAATTTCTCAGAGAAAATCATCAGATAATAATTGGCATGGTTTCAATAAAGAAATATAGAATATGAAGTGAATTTTTATACTAGATGACAGGTCCAATTTGTATGCAGTTGGGGAGATTATTTCATAGATAATATAAGATTCAACATATCTTGGTGCTAATTTCTTGATGGGTCAGATTAATCTATAGGTGAGTTGGTATTCTTCATATTGAGCAAGACCTGATCTCCTAGTTTGAATATGAAATGATAACAGTGTTCATTGGCATACTTCATTTGTTATTCCTGGACTTCTTTAAGTGTATCTTTGGCTAACTCAATCATGATATTCCAATAGTATAAAAAATCATCTGTGGCAGATATGTTAATTGTTTATAATGATCGGAAGGGTTGAATATTGTTCACAGTTTAGTTCAAAGCAATATGAATCCAGTAAAGGCTTGCTTTAAGTTGTTATATACGAATTTAGTGGCTGGGAGATATTCATTCCATTGGTCTTGTTTATAGGTAAAATAGACTTTAAGCATTTTTTATAAAGTTCTATTTATTCACTCAATTTGCCTATCTGTTTGAAAATAGAAGGCAATATATAAGGCAATCTTAATTCCTAAGTATTTGAATACAGCTTACCAAAATTGGCTAGTAAACCTTGTATCTCATTCTAATACAATAGTCTTTGGCAATCCATTGTTTTTAAAGATGGTGTTAAAGAAGGTGTGGATGACTTTTAATGCTATGGCATATGTGTGCATAGGTTGTAAGTATGCTCACTTAGAGAGGAGATCTATAAACATAACAATAGCATCATATCCTTGTTTTGTTAAAGACAATTGTACAATAAAATCTAATGTGACTTCTTTTTATCACTTGATAGGTGTTGGCAATAGTTGGAGGAGTTCAACAAGTTGTTAATTGCTAGCTTTATTTCTTTGGCAAGTATTATAAGTCAAATATATTTACAAATATTTTTTCCCATCTTTGGCCAGTAGAAGGTTTTTATGATGTTCTTAGTGATCTTGTCAATTCTCAAATGTTCAACAGCTTCTATGTCATGGTGCTCTCTAAGGATGTGAGTGTGAATGCACTTGTTAACAGAAATAGCTAGATAATGTTTTTTATAAAAGTATATTTTTTGGTTCTCCTAGATAAAATATTTGACCTGATTCTTTTCCTATTTTTCAGCTTGCTTAAAGTGTTGTAATGTATCAAGAATGGTAACAAAATATTTGTCTTGTTGATATGCTTGCAAGTAAGTTCGATTATTGGCAAGGGTGGTAGAAAGAGTAGTGATAGAGACAAGGTATGATTTCTTGACAGGGCATCAGCTATAACATTTGTTTTTCCAGACTGATATTTAACTGTAATGTTGTGAATTTAAAGATTATCTAATCAGCAGGCTTGTTTTCTTGACAAGTTGATTTTGATCTTGATATATTTTAATAAGATATAGTTGGTAATGATGGTGAACTGTTGTCCCTCTAAATATATTTTCCAAATTATAATAGCATGCACAATGGCTGGAAGTTTCTTCTAATGAATGGTATAATTCTGTTCAGCAGAAGATAGTTTCCTAGATTCATAGGTAACTGGTTGTTCTCCATTTCCTTGATCTTGTATCAAGACAGCTCCAATTACAAAGTTTGAGGCATCAGTTGTTATAATAAATAGTTTGGTAACAAGAGGTCCAGTGTGATAGTTAACTTCTTCTTAAAGATGTCAAAGGTATTGTGAACTTTGTTGATCTATTCAAAGGCTTTATCTTTATGAAAGAAGGTAGTAAAGGATGCAACTATTGCAAAAAATCCAAATACAAACTTGCAATAGTAACTTACTAGTCCTAGAAAAGATCAACTTCTGAAGCATTGGTAGATATAACCAGTTATTAATAACTTCTACTTTATGTGGATCAATAGTTATTCCTTGATCAGAGATGAAATATCCTATATATTCTATATGTTGTTGGAAAAGTTCATATTTGCTGATTTTAGCATACAGGTAATGTCTTCATAGGGTTGTCAATACAGTTCTCAGATATTGCAAGTGCTTAGTTTTTGTCTTGCTATAAATCAAAATGTTATCTAGGTACACAATTACAAAGTTATTTAGATATGGGTGGAAGATATCATTTAATAAAGTCATGAAGATGGCATAAGTATTGGTCAATCCAAAGGAGAGGACTAAGAATTCATAATGTCTATAGCAGATTCTAAAGCAGTCTTGTGGATGTCTTTTTATTTGATGCAGATTTGATAGTAACTGGAATAAAGATCAATCTTTAAGAAATATTTGGTATTAGCTAATTGATACATTAATTTCTCTATACATAGTAGTAGTTACCAATTCTTAATGGTGACCTTGTTTAAGGCTCTGTGATCCACACACATTAGAAAATTTTTTTGATAAAGATCTTTAGAGATTTTTGAAAATAAATCTTCAGAAGTATTTTGTTGTTATTAGAAGTCTCCGGAGTGGAGATTTATATATAGAATTCCAGAGATTTATTTATTAAAAATAATTTTTTTTACATATTTTTATTAATTATTTATATTTATATTACTTATTGCTAAAGTAGATCTTTCTATTTCTACATTTTCTAATTGTAACCCCAGATCATTTTCATCATTTTTTACTTTCTCTGGAAAACTTAGAATTTCAATATCTTCCTGCTCATGCATTTTTTATCTTCATCGCTTGAATTGCCTTTCGTAAATCTGATTTTTTTTTTTATTTTTTTTTAAAATATATTATTAGTAAACAAATAACTCTAAAATAATTCAAAGAATTTTAAAACTTATCTTATTTTTTCTATTTTGCTTTTAATTAACACTTCATTAATTAAAATACTTTTATTGCTCAGATTTAAAATCAGTTGAAATATTGCGATAGTGAATGCAACTTGTTCATCAGAGGCATCCCTTTTTGGCCATACTTTTTCAAGAATATGTACCATCATGCTTTGGTCTTCTCTCCTAGGACAGATATGAAGATTTTTGAAGCACTCACAAGTTTTTTGTGATTTTTTCCAGGACATAATTTCAATAATGATTGTATTTGTATTGATTATATTCAGAAAGTTTTCACCAAAGACTGAAAACATGGTATCCTGAATTTTTGAAACCGTGGTCCCTTGAAGCAATCTGTATTATTTCACATACTATTAAATAAATAATATTATTAATAAATTTATTTATATTATTAATAACTGCAATAATTAATGCTTGGTGAATATACTTTTTATAATATGTTTTCCAATGTTTTCTTGTAAAGCCTTCAAAGAACTCTGAATGTTCTTGCTAAAAATATTTCTCTATATACTGGTGAAAATCTTCAGGATCCATATATATTTTTTTAAAAAAGATTTCTTTCCGATGACTTTTTAATGTTCTAATAACTGATTAATTTTCTTATAAAAACTTTTGTAAAACTCCAAAAGTCTCTCAATTACTATATTAGAAACTAAATATACAAATTAGTATTTACTTAAATAGTTATATCTTTTTTAATATACCTAAAGATTCTTCAGACAATCTCTTAATAGGTGAAGATTCAAGAATATAATTGGAGAATCTTAATTATTTCCAGTGTAGCTCTATTTCTGTTTTGACTTGAGGTGTTGGTCTTTGACCTAGGGTACCGGGAGTACTCTTAGGCTTCTTAAAAAGCTTTAAAGTATTCTTTTCACCTGAGTTTGAACCTGAAATCATTTGTTAAAACATGTTATGCATTCTTTTCTTTTATTTGATATTAATAAAAAAGAAAGGACTTTAAAACCCTTATATAATACAAATTCCAAGAAGTTATGTCATATTATGACTGCAAGCTACTTTTTGTTACCTTTCGAAAATTACTTCATAGCTTTAAAAATGAAATCATATTGATAAAATTATGACAAATTATAAATTAAATTTTTGATTGGCAAAATTAATCAGTATTTTATTGTTCAATTTTATTTTAATATATTTAATATTACTTTGAATATTTCTAACGTTTTTTGAAAAAAAAATCTTTGAAGTTTTTTATTATTAAAATTAATGACATTATTTTTGTTTTACAAATTTTCAAAAATTTTTAAAGTTTTTCGAAAAAATTTTACCAGATAGAGATTTCCTGAGACCTCTATCAAAAAAATTTCTTGATACAGAGGCACAATTTTTCTTACTTTTTATATGCAAAAAGTATAGGGATACCAAATGGAAAGGTGTTGAGTCTAATAAATATTTTTGCAAAGATATTGACAAGTTGTTTCTTGAGTTTGTCCATCTTCACATATGAGAGGCAGTAGATAGGTTTGAAGGATAGTTCAGCTTCAGGTAGCAAATCTATAGTATAATCAATAGTTTTTGGGATGGCAATTCATTTGGCAATTTAGAAAGAAATATATCAGTAAATTCCTTGATAATACAGCTTCTTTAGCAGTAAACTTGATTTTCTTGGATATGATTTTTTCAGCAGTAATGGTACAGATAGCCAATAATTCTTCAGTAGATAGAATTCTTGCAAATTGATATCTAAAAATAAAAAAAGATTGGTACTTAGGTTTTTGCTTAGTTCTACATGGGCTAGCATTGACAGTAATAGTGTAGGATCCATATTGAAAGGTAAGAGTATTGCTTCTCCAATTGATATTATGATTGGCATAATACAACCAAGGCTTTACAAGTATAGCATCATATTTTTGCAGGCTCAAAACTTGAGTAGAAATTCCAGTGCTGCAGTAGGTATTCAATTTTAGTTGCTTAATATTATCTTCGGTAGTGATTTCCTTCTTTTTTCCATCAGCAAGTTTTACAGTGAATGGAGTAGTATTCTTTTGTGGCAGCTGTTGTCTTGCAGCAAACTTTCATCGATAAAATTCTTTGATGCTTCACTATCCAGGAGAATCCAGGCCTTGTATTTATTAATTTTCCCATTGAAATGTAGCAACTGTTCCTTGTTTTCTTTTATCTAAATTAATTTAGCATTTGGGGTGTGCGAGGTATCTTTAATATTGTTTACCTTGGCTTTTGATGAGCTTCTGCATTCACAGGCAATGTGTCCTTTCCAACGTTGTAGTAAGTAATAGTTCTTATTTCAGTATTATTGTTTCTTCTAGGGTGTTGGGTATGGTTATTGTGATTGTGATTATATCATCAGATTTGAGCTTAATCCAATTCAGCTGGGTGATTCCCTCTATAGCAGTTGTTGTTTACTGGTGGTTTTCTTGCAGTTTTCTTTCATTGACAGACTTTCCAACTTTAAACATAGCAGTGTTATACCTGATTGCTAATTTTTATGCATTGTCCAATGTTTCAAGAACTTGGTAACTCACCTTTATACATGTTGCAGGCTTTAGGCCATTAATAAAATAAGCAACTTGGTTCAATTGTCCCATGGTATCAATTTGACTTACTATATTTTTGAACTGGGTGAAGTACTCTTAGATAGTTCCTGTTTGATGCAGATGTTTCAACTGTGTATACAGATACTGCTGATGATGAGAAAACTAGAAGGCATTTTTAAGCTTCTTCTTGAATTCATTTCAGAAGTGGAAGATAGGTAAAGTGGAATCCTTAATCATGTTAACAAGCCAGTGTATGGTAGTAGTATCTTCAAATCCTATATGGCATAATAAATTATTTGTTTTTCCTTAGTGACTCCTTGGGCTCTCAAAATATTTTTTGTTTTTCACAACCAAACCTCTATATTTTCTTCTGGTTCTTCTTTGAAAACAAGAATTCTCAATATAATTTTTGGGACAATTTTTTTTTTTTTTTTAAATGCTAGTTCATCCTTGCGTCGAGGTGAGCAAGATTTATTTTAATAAGCAAAAGACCTAGGGACAACCAGGATAAATAACTATCCGTACTGTCTAAGGATTTACAGATCAATGAATAGTACAAAGAGTTACCTATTTACATCTCACCCAACCAGGATAAGATAGTTACATAACCTTCTAGTATAGGTATCTACTTATAAAAACAAACCATGAAAAGATAGTGAGTATGTAAATACACACTGTATCAATTTTCTATTTTACACCTTGACACTCCCTAGAGTGCGACTATTGACCGGCCCACCGAGCAGCTTATTGCTATCCCAAAAAGAGGGGCTAATATGCCAAGGATTCACCTGGGATACCCAGCACCATCGATGTTGAGGACTACCCATGTGGAGCCTTAACTCCACTAGCACTTAACCAAAAATTTTTAAAAAAAGAAAAAAGGGTTGTGTTCGAGTTGAATTTTGTCCAGAGGGACGTAATGTTATTTAGCTAGTCATTATAAGTGGTTCCAATGAGCAGATAGGAGTATCAAAACCCTTCAAAAAGATACTAGCCCTGAGTGTAATGGTTGTGTTTGCTGGAGAAGGAATGAGGGATCGAGTTGTTTTCTATCCAAGGTAGCCTAATCCAACCTTGTTCTTTCTGTGTAGCCAATGACATCATGGTTTTCATGTCCTGTATCCATCTATGTGACTGGCATGCAACTTATGGTGGACCCCAGGTTCTTATGGATACTGAGGAAATGTATTCAGACATGTGAGGTGACCAATGGGAGCTTGTTTACTTCTTTTACTGCTGTGAGCTCTATCTGTCAAATCACGGTGTAAGAAACTTTGTGCTACTCAAAATTCAGGGTCAAACTGAGTTAGGCAAAATCTCCCAAAAAAAACCAAGAACGAGCACTATGAGAAGTAAACATGATGACAAGAGAGTGGGAAAGTTGTCTCTTATTATTCATAGACTTCTGTAGTATTTCTCTATAATGTGAGATGATGGCACATTAGTTCTTCTTCCTTTCAGAACTTTCTTGCCTTTGATAGGAAAGGTATTGCTTGACTTTCTGGTCACTAGCAGTCAAGTTTTTGTTCAAAGGGAAGTAATAACAAGAAGAGAGGGAAGTGGTGATGACTCTTGAAGTTTTCTCAAGTTGGTTTAAGGAAAGTTTTAAGACTTTATTAACATAGAAGTATGAAAACTTCTTGTGAATATCTTTTTTGTGTATGATAAGAGGATCAGTGGAAAGAGATTGTACATATATGATTTTTGGGACAATAGTTGTATATGAAGAGAAACTACCTATAGTAGTCTTCTCTTTACTCTTGTCTTCCTTTATTTCCTTGATTATAATAGCCATAGTATTGCTAAACTGTTGCATAAAGTATACAAATTGTTCAGTATTCATTTTGATAAAGTTTCAGATGTGTATATATATGGCAAGGGAGAAATATCTTGTTAGTCTATTGCTATCAAGTTGTAAAAGACTTGAAATAGATGTATTAGAGTCAGTGAATTCTTAGACAATGAGTTTAATATGTAAAAGAGTTATCTTTATTAAGGTCAAGAAGCAGCCTTTTTATATATTTTAGAGTAGTACAAAATAAATATAAAATACATAGGGCTAAAAATATATAAATCATATGGCTTATAGTCCAAACAACTTATGTAATGTATAGCTAATCATAATTGGAAAATAAAAAAAGAAATAAAATAAAAAGAAATGATTGGTACTTTATTTATCATAGTCTGATAGTCAATTATTATTTATAGCAAACAAGTCCAGATAATCTATATAGTATAATTGTAATGTCATCTCAGCATTATAATATTGGCTCAGCAATCTTAGCAGTCTTGATGAAAGTGAGGTGATAGGCCCAGATTGTTACACCTTTCTTTCTCTACTAGAGCAGAATTAATAGTAATATCCATAGCAATTTTAATTATTTCTTCAAACTCACTCACTTATTAACATCTATATAGACAACTAAGCTGCAATTCATGTTATACAAAAAATATTCAACAGTTCTTTACAGCAGAAGTTAGAACAACAAAAAATTGGTGTTTAATACAACTTCTAATAGATAGATGCAATCAATATGATGTTAAATTCTTTCTATACAAAGTCAGAGCACACAGTGGCATTATAGGAAATGAACTTGCTGACTCCCTAGCTAAAATCGACTATCTCAACATGAAATCTGATTCTAGGCTGATACATATTCTTCCAAACACCAAGCATATTCAAATAGTAGGAATGTGAAGAGACAATATCAATAATATGTCAATCAAAATCTTTTGTAAGCAGACCTTTCACATCAAACATTTGGCACAATATAGATTACTTAAAAGAAATAGAGGTCAGATCAATTGAATTTAAAACACAGTTACAAACTAGCAAGGAACATTCCAATTTATCAACCCTAACAATATAAATCATTATATGACATCTTTTCAAGACTAATATAACAGGAGATTTGCAATTAATATCTGAAACAATAATTATCAAAAAAACTCAAAGATATTCAAGGACAACCATTGTATAAAGTGCTCAGAGACAGAAACCACTATTCACGCATTTCTATACTATATATATATACAAATACATAGAGAAGTTATCAAAAACACACTTATCAACCTACTAAAAAACTTCAAAACAACAAACTTATCAATACTTCTTGTCAAAAGAATATCCAAATTAAAAATTATGAAGTATGAATCCCCTTTATAGGACTTCATCAAAGGGATAATTAGAAAAGATTTTAGCATCCTAATATTAGACTTTACAGAATCCAAAGTGATAATATAACAAACTATAAACAAATATGTTAACACATTCAGAAACCATCTCCAAAAAATCTGGATAGAAAGATGTCTACAAACCAATCTCTGGGAAAAGCAAATGGCATAACTCAAGTCAAAAAACATATCAAAAGCAAAGGCCAATTCAGAATATCATCAGAGAAAAGACTCAAAAACCTAATAATTAAAGATCAATATTTCAACCTTGTAAACTACTACATAAAGAATTTTTTCTGTAGCAATACAAATCCCTTTTCTATTTTCTTCTACAATTTAAATACTAACTAGCTCCCCTTGACATGTTAGGTCTTGCAATAGATGACAACAAGCTGATCAGTAAGTCAAATCAGTCTCTTTAGATAACTTTATTTGTAATCTAGATATACAAAGTTGTTAATGTAGTTATACAAACAACAAATTTTTTTACTAAATAAAATAAGGATAAACCAATTAAAAAAAAATAATTTTGTTGTACATGCACAATGGCACATCAAAAAACTCTTTCCCGTTTATCTTCAATTTTTGAAAATTTTCTTTTAAGGCAATTTTCTCTTTCTATACTTTTGACTCTTCTCATTAAAGAGTTCATATTCAATATACTTCCAAAGACAGTATTAATAAGAAACAAACAACAACAACAACACACCTCCAATAACAAGAACTTGTCAGAACAAATACAAATAAATACTTCAGTCAACATTATGAACTTGGATAAAAATCAAATACCAGTCAGAAACACCATTTTCTCCAAGTTTCATAATGTAGTACTGTTACAAAACAACAACAATATTTTCAACAAAAATAACAACAATCAACACAAAAATAATATAACAAATATATCTAACATGTCCTTCAACTATAACAACAACATAAACAATATACAAAATGTATCAAGCCATGTGCTAAATGTACCTTTACCCTCTCAAAACAACATTACAAACATAAGCTCATCCTCAGACATATCCAATATTTATGACACCCAAACATTAGAAGCTGAATATGACAATACATCCTCAATCCCAAGAGCTTTCAGACCAGAAGACAGCCCAGCAGATGGCTGGTTTAAAGAAATCAAATCTATTCAAGACTCACACAATAATATCAGGTCTAATAATACAAATGGAATATGGTAGAAAAGGATACAAGATGTTCATCTCAAAAGAAGATATCCCTGGCAAAGATGAAAGCAGCAAAGTTAAATTTCTCCAAAAATATCTCATTTGCTTTATTTCCCTCATCTCTATTAGAACATACAAAACATAAAACAACAAAAATATTATTGCATTATTTGAAGACAAAAGATACAGATAGAGCACAAAACTTAGTTATCGATGAAAACACAAACTTACAATGCAAAAAGCACCAGTCCACAATAGTATAGAAGCAAAAAACAAAACTATATGAGCATGGGACATCCCACTTAATGTATCATATGCAGATCTATGTGCAGCCTTTTCTAAATATGGTGAAATTAGATCTATCAAAATGCAGACAATTGGCATATTGCAATTAGCATGTATAGAATTCTAAAATCAATAGGACTATAACAAGATTAGCAAACAATGGTTCATTCCTTTTTAAGGAGACATACTACATATCTTTCCCTTCTTAAACACATATCAAATCAAAGAAGACAAAACAAATTTACCCTAAAACTAATTAACCTCTCACCAAACACCACCA